>CAUYON010131012.1:0-39973 GCA_963573935.1 Arctocebus calabarensis | reverse complement strand
GTAGTCCCAGCTACTAGGGAGGCTGAGGCAAGAGAATCGCTTAAGCCCAAGAGCTGGAGGTTGCTGTGAGCAGTGTGACGCCACGGCACTCTACCCAGGGCGATAAAGTGAGACTCTGTCTCTACAAAAAAAAAAAAATATGCTATTTATAAAATCAAGTTTATAAAGAGAAACTATTCCTTCAATCAAGTTGATAAATGGGTCACTAGGAGAAGTACTCTGTTTTATTCTTTCCAGGCTCACTTCTATGGAATTCATTGTCTTTCTCATCATGAGAGGAAATTGCATTAAAGCTGAGGACTTCCTATGAAGAGAAGGCCTTATAGTTTTCTTAGAACCATATCACAGCAAAGAACTTCCAAGAGGATACTTTTCATCACTACAAGGCAATAGAATCAGACTTTTTTTTTTTTTTTTTTTGCCATTTTTGGCCAGGGCTGAGTTTGAACCCACCACCTCTGGCATATGGGGCCAGCGCCCTACTCCTTTGAGCCATAGGCACCGCCCAAGAATCAAACTTTTAAAAAGCCCAGATCATGCCAGGAATGGTGGCTCATACCTGCAATCACAAGACTCTGGGAGGCTGAGACTGGAGGATCACGTGAGAATGGGAGTTCAAGAGCAGCCTAGGCAATAAAGCCAGACCCTGTTTAGATTAAAAAATAGAAAAATCAGCTGGGCATGGTAGCATGTATTTGTAGTCCCCGTAACTTGGGAGGCTGAGGCAGGAGGATCACTTGAGCCCAGGAGTTTGAGGTTTGCTCTGAGCTACAGTGATGCCACTGCATTTTCGACTGGGCAACAGAGGGAGACCTTAGTTCTAGGGGAAAAAAAACCCAAACGAATTAACTAAATTAAAAAAATAAATAAACATAAAAATTGAATCACAGACGGGGCATGCCTGTAATCCTAGCAAGTACTTTGGAAGGCTTGCGGCCAGGAGTTCAACACTAACCTGAGCAACATATCCAGACCCCCATCTCTAAAAAATAAAAACATTAGCTGGGCTTGGTGGCACACATCTATAGTCCTAACTACCTCGGGGAAGCTGAGGTTCTCCCGATTTAGCTCAGGAGGGTTTTGTTTTGTTTTTAGTTTTGAGGGTTCTTATTGAGACAGAGGTTCACTCTGGTGCCCCAGACTTGAGTGTCATGGTTTCAGTTGAGCCCACAATAACCTCTTACTTCTGGGTTCAAGTGATCCTGCTGCCTCAGCCTGCCCAGTAGATGGGACTAAGGTGCTTACCACCACACCCAACTAGTTTTTCTATTTTTAGTAGAGACAGGGTCTTGTTCTTGCTCAGGCTGATCTCAAACTCTTGAGCTCAGGCTATCCACCCATCTCGCCTCCCAGAGTGTTAGGATTATAGGTGTGGACCACTTTGCTCTACAGAGACCAGGCGTTTGAGGTTGCTATGAGCTATGATCATATCACTGCACTTCAGGCTGGGCAACAGAGGGAGACCCTGTCTCTTAATTAAAAAAAAAAAAATTGAATCACTAACATTCTCTTTCAATTGCCAACATATTTTATTATGAATATAAAAGTCACTCATGTAGCATCCAAATGATAAACACCAAAATGATTACTGTGTGTTTACCAACTGAAGTGCTCTGCACACACCAGTTCTTGCAAAGGTCACCATTTTGCTGGGTTTGGTTTTAAAGGGAATGGATATGCATGGATCTAAATTTTTTTTCCCCTTTCTTTAAAACATGGAACACTGCATGAATTTGTGTGTCATCCTTGTGCAGGTGCCATGCTAATCTTCCCTGTGTTGTTCCAATTTTAGCATATATGCTGAAAGCAAATGCCAGACCTGCATATTTTTAAGAAATGAGGATGGAGACATGATCTTCCTCTCAGAGCAGTTACAGGAAGGTCACAGAGGCATATAGTACATACTCAATAAACATTTGTTAGTTGAATGAATGAATAAGGTTTTCTCTCCAAAGGAGTTAGTCTGGTAGCACTATTTTGTACTGTGGTAGTCTCCAACATGTTAAAATTTGATCAGTGTCATCTAGATGTACATATGTGTGTTGGTATGCGTTTGTTCTAGTTTTTAGAGACAATATTGTGAAATAGTTACCAATGAAGGCTCTGAAGTCAAATTTCTTGAGTTCAAACCTCAGCTCTCCCATTTACTAGCCTTGTGGCCTTGGGAAAACTGCTTAACTTCTTTGTGCCTTGATTTCTGCATCTAGCTCTCCCTAATTGCTAGCTCTTCCATTTACTAGCCCCTGTGGCCTTGGGAAAACTACTTAACCCCTCTGTGCCTTAATTTCCCCATCTGTAAGATGATAACAACAGCACCTGCTTCTTAGGATAGCTGTGGTGATTAAATGAGCTATTCATGTAAATAACATGGTAATTTTGTTTAATATGGTTCCTGCCTCAGCATCCTTTTTTAGGCCTGACATAAATTGTTTGAAAAATGGACACCCCGTCACCTTTGGTTTAGTTATTATAAAACTTCCCCTTCCTGTGTGGCTATTTGCAATATAACTTGCTTGTTTCTCATTATTTTAACACAAGACCCAACAGACCCCTCAGCCACTGCTCATTATAAAACCTCACAGTCAACACCAGAGTCTTGTAAACAAGTTCCTCCCTTTGCTTGTGTTTTCTTTAAGCTAACCAACCCACAATCCCTGAGGGAAAGCCCAAGGGGTAAAGCCTATGGCCCTGAGCATAGATATAGTCCTACAGATCTTTCCCTCTTCTAACTTTCTTCCTCCTCTCCACCAGATGGTTGAGTCCCTGCCACCTCCAGACTTCCTGTTGACCTCCTGTTGGTACCCTAAACCCTCTGAGACCCATAAGTAATAAACTTCTGTATCATGAATTTTGGTTTCACTTCCCCATTGTGTCTCATCTGATACACACACCTGACCTAACTTCACTATTCTTCACCCCCCCCCACCCCTAATCAGGGTTCTCCTAGAGAGTATCTACCTTGGCTTATGGCCACTATCAAGACAGAGACCTCAAGATCCAACTAGAAAAAAAAGCATGACACAATTTGATAAAGGTTTGCTATATAAAGCTAGTAAAATAATTAAAATATATAAAAGAAATGTATGGAAAGCAAATGTGTATAGGATTCTCAAAAAAACTCTAAGATTTCAGGGAACATAGTTTGGAAAAACACTGGTGAATGTTTGTGCAGCTCCAAGCAGAATGATCTCCTTTGGTTTACTTGCTCAGTGTATCTCAGAGGACGAGTGCCCAACAAGCACTGAAAGATGTTTTTAATTGGACAATAACCTAGAAACTCCAGGCTACTGAGCCATGTGTCAGAGATGGTAACAAGAACCACCGAGGGCTTACTCCATGGTGGGCCCTGGGTCAAAGCCCTTACATAAACATTTCATTGTCAGAAAATGCCCAATGAAATTGCTAATTTATCCCCATTTCCAGGTGAGTAGAGGTCCATGGCCCAATTAAACTCCTTTAAGTGGAGGAGGCAGGATGTGTCTGATTTGAGAGTCTGAGTCATGACTGCCTCCCAGCTGCACACACAACTTAGCAAGACACACTCAGCAGAGTACAAGTTTGGGGGAACACAGAGACCTTTCCCTCGCCAACCCTTACACTCTGTGCTCAGAACACTGAAGCAGCCTCACGTCTGCCACACAAGTGGTGCTACAGGAATGGATCATGGGGGAGGGAGGGTATCTTCCCCTGCAGAACTGGGTGGCTGTTTCTCCTTAAATGTCAAAAGATTTCTCTCCGTGCAGCATTTCTTTTGTCTCCCCCCACACACCCACTTTTTGTCCCATACTTATTAATGCTACAGGATTACGCTGCACCTTTTATTTTTAGGATCTCAAAATGTCCCAACAAGACATTTTTCATCTTTTCATGTGCTTAGGACTGGGAAAATCAGAATCTCGAAGACTGTTATGATCATAATGACTCTGAGGGTTATGTAGCAAACAGTGCAAGATGCACAGTGGGCTCTGGGGTGGAGGGTGGAGGTGGTTCAGAACCCACTGCAGCAGATCACAGCTGCACTCTGCTGCCAAACCCGCTGGCCTGGCCCTGGGACTCTGGCTTGCTGATCTGTGTTCCTTGCCTCGGGCATCACTGACAGGCAAGGAGGACGACAGCTGGGCTGTTTCCAAGTGATGCTCCCCCGTGTTAGCCACTTTAACAGTAATTTAAAATGCATTTCAAATACTAGGGATAACAGTTTGTCACTTTCTCCATTGTTTTTTTTTCCCCTGCAGACATATTAATATGGATGTGGCTAGCAGGTTCCAAGCTTTGAATTGTGCTCATTAAGTCACAGCTGGCTGGGAATATGTGTCAATCTTATGCTTTTATTTCTCAAGCCGGTTTTATAACGAAATTAAAATGGACTCCTCCAGACATCTCCTTCCCTGGAAGCAAAGCAGCTTTGGCCTCTAGGGAGCTGATACTATGTTCTGATATGTTCTTTTCTCTGAAGAAATGCATATGTATTTTTGGTAATTAAAACATTTAATTTGGTGATTACCCCCACAAAAAGAAACTGCTCAAATTAACCCTGATGGGGGACTGTTCCATCCAGCTGTCCAGGAGGGCTTTTCAGCTCCCATCCTCACCCTCCTTCCCTTTCAGGGGACAGCCCACCTGCTTGTCACTCACCATCTCCTGGTGCTCTGGGGGCTAGGACGGGCCAGATGGCCCCAGCACTACTCACTTTCCTGTGTTGAAATGCATGGTTTGATTTCTGAAACCCAGTACTTTAAAGAGAGCTAAGGAAAAAGCTGATTCATTGTTATTCCAGAGGAATTCCTTCAGGGAAGATAATACCCTTAAAGACAACCAGACATTTCATGAAAAATGCTTCGTCTTAAGTGAAACTAGCTACTATCAGGTGAATTCACCTGGAAAGCTCAAAAGAGGGGTTTCCTGGACCCCTGCCAGGTCCTATTGAAATAGTAATCTGGGCAAGGGCCCAGGAATTTGGCTTTTTTTTTTTGGAGACATTCTGACTCTGTCGCCCCATGAGTGCCACGTTATCATAGCTCACAATAACCTCAAGTTCTTTGGCTCAAGCTATCCTCTTGCCTCGGCCTCCCACATAGGGGAAACTATAGGTGCCTGCCACAAGGCTGACTATCTTTTCTATTTTTAGAAGAGATGAGATCTTGATCTTGCTCAGGCTGGTCTTGAACTCTCGACCTCAAGCAATTTGACTTTTTAACAAACTCCCCAGGCCAGCAAGGTGGCTCAAGCCTGTAGTCCTAACACTCCGGGAGGCCAAGGCAGGTAGATTGCTTGAGCTCAGGAGTTCGAGACCAGCCTAAGCAAGACCAAGACCCTGTCTCTACTAAAAATAGAAAAATTAGCCCATACTGTGGCAGGCACCTGTAGTTTCAGCTACTTGGGAGGCAAAGGTGGGATGATCTCTTGAGCCCAAGAGTTTGAGATTGCTGTGAGCTAGGCTAAAATCACTGCCCTCTCGCTCTAGCCTGGGCAACAGAGTAAGACTCTGTCTCAAAAAAAAAAAAGAAAAGAAAAAGGCTCAGTGCCCGTAACACAATCGTTATGGCGCCAGCCACATATACAGAGGCTGGTGGGTTCGAATCCGGCTCAGCCTGCTAAACAACAATGACAACTACGACAAAAAATACCTGGGTGTTGTGGCGGGCGCCTGTAGTCCCAGCTACTTGGGAGGCTGAGGCAAGAGACTCACATAAGCCCAAGAGTTTGAGGCTGCTGTGAGCTGTGATAACAAGGCACTCTACCGAGGGTGACACAGTAAAACTCTGTCTCAAAAAAAAAAAAAAAGTTAAAAAAAACCAAGCTCCCCGGGTGTTCATGTGCAAACTTCAGTTTGGGAGCAACTGAGATGGGGGACACCCACTCATCACCCAGCATAGCGTTGGGGTGTAACCGTGAGTCACTCAGGGAATGATGGGGCCTGACTTTTTATTGGGTGCTACCTCGAAGCTCACCTGGCAGTCCATGCGTCATTTGGAAATGACATATTAGAAAACCATGTGCAACTAAGCCTTTCACAAAGCAGTCAATAAGCTCAGCTTCTCGAGCACCTCAGAGCCAGCCTTGGTGTCCCTGGGTAGTCAGGAAAGTCATTGAGATCCCCCATGTCATGTGGGCTGAAGGATGACAGAACAGAAGCCCTCTGATGTCAGCCCAGGAACAGGGGAACAGGCCAGGCCAGTCCTACAGCCTCACCCAGCTGGGTTCCAACTCTCAGAAGCTACAGCAGAAGAGCTCAGTGTATTTGCAGTTGGTTTAGCAGTGGTGTCTAAACCCCCATCCCAAACATTGGCCTGGGTCCCCGGAGCCACCTGGGGAGCTTACCTAACACACAGATTCCTGGGCCACTTAGTAGGTGGCTTGGAGGCTGGGTCCTGACATCTGTATCCTCCCTGGGGTCTGGGAACCATTGTGAACAGACAACGCTGTTTGCTGGATCATGACCTCACTAGAAAAGAACTCACAGAGAAGTTGACATAAAGGAAAACAAGATCTCTGATGGCATGGGAGTCTACCCATGGGCCTAATAAGGGAAAGACAGCCGATGAGGCCTAGAGAAATAGACTCCCCTTCTTCAGCGGTTGTACGATATTCACATTTGTTTTGCTCCCATTTAACATTGGAAGTGTCCAGAAAATGATAGGGAGGGATAGAGAGGATTCTCATGGCATGGGCTGTGGGTCTGTTTTGGGGGATTCTTTGAAAGGGGGTATTTGCAGTGGCATGCTGTACCTGGGTGGTGGTGGAGGGGGAACCCTGATGTGTGAGTCTGCTGATTTCCTTGTCACCAAGGTGAGCTCATGGAACCTGGAATTGGGAAGAGGCACCCATTATCGGCTCTTTCTGCTGGCACAAGGCTGCTCCAGCTACCTCTCAATAGTTCAAAGAACATATTCAAAGAAGATCTTCCTGAAATGATCCAGCGTCTACAGCACTGTCACTAAAATGTGCCCATAGTGGACTCCTTAAGGGACAAGGGTAGGCAGAGTGAGTGGGCCTGACGTCTCCCTGACCACAGTTGGGAGTGGGTTTCTTGCAGGTCCGTGGAGATCCACCTGGCTTAATGGCCAAGTTCATGCTCTCTGAATCCAAAGCCAGTTGCCTGCCTAAGGAAGAGCCCAGTTTCCTAAGGAAATGGGGACATGCAGAGGAAGCAGGAACTAGAAATTTCAGGCAAGGAAGGGGCCCTCTTTGAATTCAGCTCATAATCTCTCAGTGGAGACAAAAAGTTCATAGTAAAGGAGATGGCGATGTCTGCTGCCCCAGTGCACGGTCAGATTCTTCACATTCAGCGGCAGCTGAAGGCAGAGGGTGGATTCTGCACAACCCTGATGGGAGGAATGGAAAATATTCAATTAATCATTCAAATTTGTGTCTAAGGAGCCATGATGCTCAGTTATGAATTTCAAGCACTTTCAAAAAACTGCTCTGGGGAGAGATGCAAAACCCGTGATGGATATAAAATTAGAACATATTCTCCTAAGTAGGTTAAAATGGTTAGGTAAGTTAGTAGGGGAAAGAAGAGGTTTCTGGAAAATACCTCGCTTGTGTGAGTGAAGAACAAAAATGTTCACAGGAGAAACACAAAAATGCAGATCCGGGGTTTGATGGGAGCATCTTTCCCCTTCTCAGCTCTCCTGGAGAACTGTTTGGCTCTGAAACTAAAGACAGCCCTTTTGTACGACTCTGTTCCTATTTTCCATCAAAGTGTCAAACAGACTAGGCATGAGAAGGGAGGAGTCAAAGGGCAGAAGAACGCATGGCCTGCTACATTTTCAAGTCACTTGCAGTTGTGAGGACGCAGGTGCCCGTGGGTGCGAGTATTGGGAGTGGGTGAGGGCAAGCTAGGAAATACTATTTTATTTTAAGAAAATGAGATCCTGCCCTACAATGTGCTATTAAAAATATTTGCTCCCGGGATTGGCTGACAAGCTGACAAGCAAACAAGACAATTTGGATTGGCTTGGATGAGCCAATGGTGCACATCTCTCCTCAGTTTGATAGGTGCGTTCAGGGACTGATAGCTTGATGCTGGCCTTTGTGGGAGTATTTAAACCCTAGTAACTGGGCAAACCCTCCAAATCAAGCTGTTTGTTCCTGGAAAGCTGGTTGCTAGACTGGGCGCCTGTGGCTCAGTAGTTGGGACGTTGGCCACATGCACTGGGGTTAATGGGTTTGAACCCAGCCGGAGCCTACTAAACAACAATGACAACAACAACAAAAATAGCTGGGCATTGTGGCAGGCACCAGTAGTCCCAGTTACTTGGGAGGCGGAGGCAAGAGAATTACTTAAGCCCAAGAGTTTGAGGTTGCTGGGAGCTGTGGCGCCATGGCCCTCTACCGAGGGCAACATAGTGAGACTCTCACAAAAAAAAAAAAAAAAGTAAGAAAGCTGGTTGTTAGACATTTATTCTCACCCAGCTGCTGGCATGTTACCCTATGGAGAGGTTGGGTCCTAAGCATTTGTATTAGTCAGCTGAGGCTGCTGTAACAAAATACCACAGACTGGATGGCTAAAATAATGGACATTTATTTGTTACAGTTCTGGAGATTGGAAATCCATGATCCAGGTGTCATCAAGTTTAGTTGCTCCTGAGTCTCTGTCCTTGGATTGCAGGTAGTTGTCCTGTGTCCTCACGAGGCTTTCCTCCCCCATCTCTGGTGTCTCTTCTTCTTGTTTCTTCTTGTAAGGACACTAGTCCTATTGGATTAGGCCTCTATCTTCATGGCCTCATTTAACCTTAATCACCTCTTTAAAGGCCCAATTTTCAAATATAGCTAGGGTTGAGGATTTCAGGGCTTCAGTATATGAATTTGGGGGGCACAATTCAGTCCATAACATCATGTGACAGGCACTTGGGGAAGACACACTTTATTTTCAGGGAAGTGGTATTTTAACTCCCAAGGGAGAGAGAATTTTAAGGAATTTCAAGCCCCCCAACATGGTAGGGCACAGGAAGGGAGCTGATTCTGTGAAGCAGAGGAGTATTCATTCTGGCAGCGGTACTGTTAGCACCATAGATGTTAGGCAGTGGTCATCTTTTCCCAGGGGGTCCAGGAAACCCTGGTGACAGGTCCTACGTCATTTACAACTTTGTGAAATGGAATGGAGGAAGAATGGTTGCTGCCATCAGACTTGTTGTCAAAGATAGAACTGTAAGGAAACGCAGGCTGTGAAATTTCCCATCCAAGTATTTATCGAGGACCTGCTGAGCGCTATGATAATAGCACACCTTTCACAGCTATCAGGGCTGAGCATGTGACATCAGTTGGTGCCATCAGAATAAAGCTCAGGACTCTCGTTGACAGTGGCAGAGAAGATGCAGTCTCTCATCCAGTGTGACTTAGGAACATGGAACCTTGGTTGCTGCTATGTGAGCCCAAGGGAAGCACAGCTGAAAATGAACCAATAGTCTGAGGAGGGCAGAGAAATGGAGCTAGAGTCTTGATCAAACAATGCCTGCAGGGTCCGCCTATGGCTCAAAGGAGTAGGGCGCTGGGCCGTATGCTGGAGGTGGCGGGTTCAAACTCAGCCCTGGCCATAACCGCAAAAAAACCAAAAACGACAATAATGCCTGCAGCCCGGCTATGCAGGCAAGTAGAGTATGTATGTTAATTATGTAAGTTAGGAAGTTTGGTTTATCATCTAGGGCAGAGGTTCTCAACCTGTGGGTCGCGGTTGTAGAATGAAAATACATCGCGGCATTAGGAAGATTAAGAACCACTGATGGGGCATTTCCACTGAGTTTTCCATTTCTTGCAGTAATAATAATCTTAGGGGTGATAATTGAAGAGTGCTCTGTGTGTATGTGGGAGGAGGGGAGTTCACGTACGGTGTTTCAATGACATTGTCAGACATCTATTCGAATAGTGTCCTTCCCCGCCTGTACCGCCCACCCCTCAGTCCATGCATCAGCAGGAACACCGAAGTGGGGATGGGTGTGAGGACCAAAAGATCCTCCCTAGGACAGGTGCTCTTGGGCCCCGGGCCCCTTCAGCGGTCTCCCCTGCAGTTGCTGGCAGTAGGAGAGGCCACATCCTCACTCAGAGTCAGGAGAGGCCTAGGGAAGCTGGTCACATTCCATAGCAGAGGGTTGACAGCTCCAGGTGGGAGGCCAGAGGGCAGCATCAGCAGCACAAGAGAACTGATGGGACGGGAGGAAGGGCAGATCATCTGGTAGCTGGCGCCATCCCCAAAGGGGCCCCTCACAGATGCCCTGTCCCCCAGCTCTGCCTCGCCACCCTCCTCTCCTCCCAATCAGGAAGAGTTCTGGCCTGCTTTCCATCAGTCCATTCATCCCAGTCCATCCCTGCTGAGTGACAGAGACGGTGATGGGTGCTACGGCTGTGACAGTGTGAGACAGGCTTCATTCACAGCTGGGAGTGAGTAGGACACGTAAGTAAACCATGACAAGCATGACGCCTGCTATGAGCAAAGGAAGCCAACCCCAGGGAGCAGTCCTGACGCTGAGATCTGAATAGTGAGTCGGGTTAGCTGGGGAGGACAGCCTAGCAAAGGCAGGGAGGTAAAAGAGGGGGGTGTGTCCCACCTTCTACCATCTGTTCTCCCTTTTCCTGGGGACTTCTCCTATGGTGCCCCAACCCCCAAATGCAGATGAGCCCTGGAGCTCTGGCCTGGTGGGAGAGTGATTGGTGAGGAAGAGCTCATTGAGAGAAGGATGGTGAAAGAATCATCAGGAAACAGAAGACCTCTCTAAGCTTAAAAACCCTTTAGGCTGGGCCTGTAATCCTAACACTCTAGAAGGCTGAGGCAGGAGAATCATTTCAGCTCAGGTGCTGAAGACCAGCAAGAGCAAGACCCATCTCTATTAAAATAGAAAAACTAGCCAGGCATTGTGGTGGGCTCCTATAGTCCCAGCTACTCAGGAGGCTGAGGCAGGAGGCTCTCTGGAGCCCAGGAGTTGGAGGTTACTGTGAGCTACCATGATACCACGGTGCTCCAGCCTGGGGCAACAGACTGAGATTCTGTCTCCAAAAAAAAAAAAAAAATCTTTGTAATCAAGGGAAGGAGGAGTGGACAGTAGCAGATTGTGATCAGAGAGTAGAATTTCCAAATTTAAGATCTGGGAGGTAAAGTAGTTCCAGAAGAGGAGAGAAGCAGGAGAGCTCTCAGAGGTGGGTGCTGGGGTGAAGGAAACTGCAGGCAGCCTTACATAGCCGCTGGCCAGCTGGTTGCGGCAGTGAGGGACAGAGGCAGAAACTGTGCTGCCAGGGAGGACGTTTGAGGAAGGATCCATCCCCCACCCAGTTCCTCCGTCACCACCAACGGGCACGGAAAGGTGGCTGTGTGGACCCTGGACAGCTCCTTCCCTGTCCCCCTGCTCTGACAATGCAGGAGGGTAGAACTTAGAACAGCAGGAAAACAACACTCCCATCTTATTAACACAACAGATAAGCATTTGTTTGCAAAGCTGGGAGGAATACAGGAAATTTAAAAAGAGAAACAAGTTTTGGCTGAGCCCAGAGGTACCCCTGAAGGGGTAACTTCACCAGAGACAGGTCACATTTCTTTGCAAGGCATCCAGCAAGGTTGAGCACCCCACACCAGGCTACAGCTGGCCTTCCCTAGTTATTTCCAGAAGCTCACAACAGCCCTCCCTGCCCCAACAGAGCCTACCACTTTGCCTATGTCTTGCTCCAGCTCATTCTGCAGAGGCTCCTGGTCCTCTAGCCTAGAAGTTACCTGCAGGTTTCTGGTCGCTCTCCCAGGGCAGTTCTCTCTCGAGGACTCAGACATCCTTGCCAAGGGTGCCCACTTCTGGGGCTTCCGGCAGTGGTGCTGCTTCTAGCAGCTTCCCCAACCAGCGGACCAGCAGTGCTCCTGGGGCCTCTATTAATAGCCCTAGGAACTCCTCCGGGTCAGCTTGGGGCATCCAGGGCCACTACTAATGTGCCAGGGCTCTGCTCTGGTGACTGGGGCCTCCAAAGCACCAAACCTGTCCCATATTTCATGTCACAGTGGGGAGACAGTTTTCCCCTTCCCTGTGTGTGGCTCAGCAGTCAGCAGGGCCCTCTGAGACCCCTAGAGGAGGCTGGCATTCCCACAGCCAACCAGCAGTCCCTGTGCTTGTAGATTCTCACCATCTCCCACGTGCACTTTTGTGTCCCACACCAGCTATTGACCCCACCATGAACCTGGGCTCATTCTTCATTTTCTCTCAAAACAAAACTCCACTTATGAGTATCTAAGTGACATGTGAGATTTGTGAGCTGTCACTGAACGTTTAGGAGCGTGTGGGAGTTCACATCGTGGCAGCACAAATTTGAAATGAGATTTGGGGCATTCCTTAGTCTTAAACATACCCCCGCCCCCGACCGTATATGCACACATGCTTTGCAGCAGCGTCAAGCAGAGTCCAGCGGAGCTGAACAAGTGCTGGCCCTGCAAACCTGCAATTCCATCCACGTGGCACCAGGTATATTCACCGAGACATTGAGAATGAGCGCAGCCCTGGTCCCAAAGGGAAACGCCCACCTGTCCACCCCCAGAGAAAGCACGAGTAAACTGTGGTATATGCAAGTGATGGAATACCACATAGCAAAGAAAATAAATAAAATGCATCCGTGGGCAACCACGCAAATGGGGCTCACACCTCTAATGTAGAGAAGACAGACATGAAAGGATGGATTTTTGCATATTTCCTTTTCCATAAAGTTCAAACCTAGGCAGAACAACTTTAGGTACTAAAGAAGGGAGAGTGGACCCGGTGGGGGGAGGCGAAAGGCAGGCAGGAGGCATAATTGGGGTTTCAGAGATGCACCAAATGTCCAGCTTTTAGACACATGTTCTGGTCACATAGCGTGTTCACTCCATGAACTTGTGATTTTTTTTTTCCCTCTTCCATATGTTTGTTAGTCCTCAATAAAATTTACATTAAATAAAGAAAGTGCCTGTGGCTCAAAGGAGTAGGGTGCAGGCCCCATATGCTGGAGGTGGTGGTTTCAAACCCAGCCCTGGCCAAAGAAAAATGCAAAAAATAAAAAATAAAGCACTCCTGCCACTAAGGGACGCCCCAACATCTTCTCTCTCCTTGTGCCCCACACATCCTGTTTGTTGTCTCTGAGGGACAAGAGGTGAACTGTCACCCCCAGCCCCCTTCTCTACCTCCCCTTCTTAAAGACTGTCCCCACCATAAGTGGAATTCCCCACTGGCTATGTTGTAAGTGTTAGAAGGACCAGGGCAGTGCCATGTGGCCGTTGTGCCATATGGGGCCACAGGGTCATGCTGTTGTGGGGACTCAGAGAACAACAAATGAAGCCCTCAGAAACAGCCTCAGAAGCAAGTTTCTCTCTGACCTCCTGCCCGCCTGTCTTTCAGTTCCAGCTCCCCCAAGGCTAGCCATAAAAACTAGAATCTCTCTTCCCCCAGGCTGGTCATAGAAACCAAATGTCCTTTCCCCTAAGCCAACCATAAAACCCAAAATATTTCTCTAACTTTCCCTCTGCCTTTCTGTGTAAATACTAGCTGTAAAGAAATTATCTGACCTACCTTGTTTGACCGTAGGTCACAAGGCCCCCATTCCAGAGAGGGTCCCATGCCACACCCAGAAGAAAGGAAGAAAGGAATCCTGCTCCAGGAGGCTGAGAAGAATCTAGACCGACATACCTTGCAGGGTGTCCCCGCTCAGTCTATTAACATGAGATCTTACCCTATTTGTCCAGTCATATTTTTACCTACTGTCCAGCCTTTTTTTCTGAGCCGGACTTTCGTTTTGTTGCTCTTGTTGGAGTATAATGTATCATCACAGCTCACACCAATCTCAAACTCCTGGGTTCAAGTGATCCTCCTGCCTCACCCTCCCAAGTAGCTGGGACTACAGGTGCCCATCACCATGCCCAGCTAATTTTTCTATTTTTTGCAGAGATGGGGGCTCACTCTTTCTCATGTTGGTCTCAAACTCCTGACCTCAAGTGATTCTCCTGCTTCAGCCTCCCAGAGTGCTAGGATTAAAGGCATGAGGCATCGTTAAAGACACCGTATCCTTGGGGCTTATTGTGAAGGCTCCCGAGTGCACATTAAATAAATTTGTATGCCCTTTCTCCAACTAGTCTGCCATTTGTGAGTTGAATTTTTAAGGAACCTTCAGAGGCCCGACTGCACCACTATAGGATCTCCCACCAGGCAGTCTGTCCCCAGGCAGCCATGGAAAAGTTACTTTGCTGCTCTGTGCTTCAGATTCCTGTGAAACGGACGATGGTACCACCTACCTCAAAGGGCCGGCAGTGAGGACCGAAGGCACAAACATGACCAGCACCTAGAACACTGCCTGGCACAGGCAGCCATTGTTACTCCTTCAAATCCCCATCTTACAGAACCTTTAACAAAACAAGCTCGATTTTTGTTTTGATTTTTTGCTTTCATATACCCCAGCCATCTTCGTGGACTGACTCCAACGTGGATCTATGTAGGCGAGAGGGTGAGGGCAGACCAGGGCTGAGAATAAAATCAGGCCTCATCCGAGTCCAGCTTCCCTCTGATCGGAGCGTCAGGCTCCTCCTTCCTCTAAGCAAGTTCTTTCTCAAGGAGCAGATGGACCTAAGCCGGACCTACCACTCCAGTCCCCACATGGGTCAAAGCCAGATAAACTGAGGGGCATCACAGCTTGGCTGAAGTAGGGACCTTGCTACATACGCTTTCAAAATTAATAACTGGTAAACGTCTCTCCTCTTTCCTTTTCACAAACCCACGTGAACATCCACATACCTTTTCCACAACTAATGGATTTTGAACTTTTAACTTCTACTTTCTCTTTTTGAGATGCACAGTTGCTTTGACCTTTCCCCACTAGAGATCCTAGGGCCTCCTAATGCTATTGACCTTATTTATTTTATTTATCTATTTATTTAGAGACAGAGGCTTGCTCTGGTCACCCAGGCTGGGGTGCAGTGGTGTGATCATAGCCCACTGTAACTATGAACTCCTGAGCTTAAGTGATCCACTTGTTTCATCCTCCTACGTAGCTGGAACTATAGGCACACATCACCATCCCCAGTTAATTTTTACTTTTTTTCTTTTTTGTAGAGACAGGATCTCACTATGATGGCTGGTCTCAAATTCCTGAATGCAAGTCATCCTCCTGCCTTGGCCTCCCAAAGTGCTGGAAGTATAGGTGTGAGCCACCATGTTCTACATTACCAGATGCATTTTAAGACTTTTTTTGTTATTGATTTTTGAGGTGTTTGCTAAAAGAATGGATGAACAGAATAATAAATTAGTGAGCTATTAAAACTGGAGTTTCCTCACTGGAGAGCTCTGAAGCAGGCCCTAAAAGCTGTGAAGGCCCCAGGGCCCCACAGTTAAAGAGGTTGCTCCACAGTGGCAGCCTGTTTCCAAGTTGAAGTTCCTGCAATCTCCATCCCCGAATGCCGAATTCCCAGAAGAAGATCTAGCTGGCCTAGCTGTTGTTGGGGTTCTCTCTTGATGCAGACACTTGCATCCAGAATGGGACATGTCATGTCTTAGAAGGATGCCGTGAGCTCCTTCCAGCCTTCTCCCTACATGGTGAGGAGGTCACCATTTAGAGAAGGGGGTGGATGGGGAGGCAGATTCCCCAAAAGCTCTTTAACAAAGTTCTGCAATGTGAAGCTGAATTAAATGTTTTAGGAAGTGTATTTATTGTGGCTTTGAGGAACTGCGTAGCTTCTAGAACAATGAATTAAAGCAATAAGTTTCATGTGATCCCCCCCCCAAGACACTTTCAGGGGTCTGAGAGGTCTTGCTTTATCAACTACACATCTGTGTAAGTCTGGATTTTCTTCTCTATTTAATTCAAAACAACACCTTGCAACAGACTAAGCCATTTCAGCTGCCCTCTATAAAGCCAGACATTAGATTCTCAAAATGTAAAGCAGTGTACATGTTTTCAATTTTTTTGTTGTTGTTTTGGAAAACATAATTTCCATAAAATATTATTTGCATTAAAATATAATCAATTGATCATTAATTTTTAAGTGAATACATATTTTGAAAATTCTTCAGTTTAATTCCTAATGCAGTAAAATATTGATAGATAAAACCCACATAGCCAAAAGCTTGCTGAGGTCCTCAGTAATTGTCAGGAGTGTCAAGTGGTCTTGAGGCCAGGAAGGGTGAAAACCACTGAATGAAATCAGGAGGACAGCTTCCCGTTCTCCTCCTCCTCCTCCCCTCTGGGCCAGGTAGTCCCACAGCTCAAAGGGACCCTGGGTCTTGGCCTCCGGGGTCCCAGCTTGTTCTCACTCTGCTGGGCTCCTACAGGCCACTGAGATCAGAATGTACCTCAGCTCCTGGAGCTTTTCCCCAAAAGCTGAGTCAGACAGACATTAGGTAAAAAGAGGGTTTTGGACTCCACATTCTCTGGTTAAAAGCAACCCCAGCTGGAGGTAGAAAATCCACCCCCGGTGTAGAGAAGCCCCAGCAGAAAGGCTTGTGTTCTCTGCACGAGTGTTTGCACTGAATCTTTGGAATGAAATGAGAAAGACAATCAGCTCCTCTATAAAGCAGGCGACCCACGCCATGCAAGAGAAAGCATTCTTGGTAAGAAACATTCCTTTGGGAGAGAGGAAAGCTTCCACTGCCGAGGGGAAAAAGAAGGTTTTAATCTCTGAAGGTGCACTTAGGAAGCAGGCACACTCTGTCACAAGGTGACTGCAGGCAGGACAGGGGGGTGCCACACACAGAGCAGAAAAGCACATTTTACTCCATCTGAACAATAAAATGTGCAGCCAGTTGAGCTGTGGACGTGTGGATAAGGGAAGAAGGTCCTAATGTTTGCGTCTAATTCCACTTTCATCTTTAAGGTCAAAGTCAAGAGAAATTTTCTTCTCCTGGGTCATTAGCCTTCCAAAACAAAGGAACTAGGTGCTGACAGGATGAAGCCCTGGCTCTGACACTTCCCATGTGAACTCTGCCTTGGTTGTCTTTATCTATGAAATGGGAATAATAATAGTCCTCTTCCTGAGGTCATTGTGAGGGTTAGGCTGGCATAGACTCAAGCATTATTAAGTGTGAGAAATCACTATTACTCAAGTAGACATCCAATAAGAGGCAAGTGGAGGTGGTGGTGGTGGTGGTGGTAGGAATATGAAAATTCTCAACTCCCTCAAGCTAATTAGGCCATTGCTCGGGCAGAAGCAAGCCCTTGTATTCCTAGGTGGATGTGGCAATGTGCTCTTGGGTTTGAATGACTCCAGTGTGAAGTTCAAGGAAATTTTTTGTTGTCTGTTCACATCAAGAACAATCCAGATTGCTGCTAAGAGTGTTTTTCTTGGAGAATTCATGACACTGAGATGGAAGGGAGGTGGGAAAGGGCAAGTGAAGATGAGGGGGTGGGAGAGAGAAAAGTTAGAAACTGTGATTGTCACAAGGAATTTAGAGCTGGCACTACCTTGGGAGCTAGAGGATGGAACCCACCTTTGCAGCCCAGAAAAGTGTTCAGTCTTGCACAAATCGGGATGGTTGGTCACTCCAACACCCCCAACCACTCTTCAGATTTTAATGAGGAATTTATTCTTTTTTTTTTTTTTGGTATGTAAAATTTCCCTGACTCCTTCTCAGTGACTGAATGATTGTATTTGCTGACAGAAAAAGGAAAATACATCCTGAGCTGGTTTCCAGCTTTTAGACCCTGCCAGGCGAAAGCCACCTCCCTGCTGCAGAAACTTGGGCCCTCAAGTGCAAGAAGATATACCAACAGCTGCCTCCTCATTCCTCACTTTATTCAACAGGAAGATATTTGTTAAAAACCTCCCTTGGGAAGGTGGTGGCTACGGGGGAGATGAGACACATGAGCTAATGTGGAGTGTTGGAGGAGGATGGGCCATCCAAACTAATAAGTGGGCACCTCCACCCATGCACAGGCCCCCTTTTCTTCTCTGCTTATCAGCCCCTGCTGAGTGGGAAGCTGTCTGGATGACTTAGGGTTTCCAAAGTTAAAGATACTCTGGCCCCAGGGAAACTTCTCCTGCTCCAGGGACAGTGTTCATGGATGGGTCTTCCTGGGTGTTTCCAGTCATTTTCCCTAGTTTGGGTCACCATAATTGTCCCTTACTCACAGGGCCTTCATGAATGGCGGCTGCCCAGATGCAGCTAGACCTGGGTCACCAGGGAGGAATTAGAATAGTCTGGGACAGTGAATAGCCATTGGCCTACAAGTTTAGCCTGGCGTGGTCTCTGTGGGTAAGTCCAGGAGGACAGGCTGTCATCTCATTTGGGTTCTTTAGATACAAGAAACAGAAACAGACTGTGTAACTTAACTGAAAAAAAGGAGATTTTTGGAAAGATTTGGAAGTGCTCACAGCTCCCCTCCTCCCTGCCCCGCAAAAAGCTAAGGACCAACTTGAAAATGACTGAGCGGGGCAGTGACTAAGGTGTCATCTCATCAGGGTTTACTGTCAGAATGAATCAGCTCCAGCCATCAGCAGGCTTTGTATCTCTCTGCAAGTTCCCAGAAGAGAGCTGGGTTGGCCAGCCTTGGTTCTGTGCCAGCCCTGGAGGCTTTATTAGCAATACCTACAATGAAGGGTGGGAGTGGGAGGGAGAAAGTTTTTTTTTTACCAAAAGAAGGTGCCGTGAATGACGGACAGGCCAAACAACAGACATCCCTTCCAGGAAGACTTCCCCGGTGGCCTGCTCAGGGGGGTGGTCCTGAAGCTAAGCTGGATTTTGGAGGCAGGTGCAGAGGTGAGCTCGGCATCTCGGTGCAGAGCTGATCGTGCTGGGCGGTACGATGTCAGAAAGTGCTTCATTGTAAAACTGCTGATATTCTTGTTGAAGAAACTTAGAAATCACACAAAAGCCTAGAAAAGCCATCTGTAATTCTACTAGAGGTAACCACAGTGAATTTTTCTAGGTGTTGTTCTCCTATGGATGGTTCTGGACAGAGCTGAGGTCACACTGTGTGCGTCATTTTGTGTTTAAGGACCGTATACTGATCCCACAACTGTCAGAGGGGAATTTTAGTAACAGGGGCCTAGAGAATGCACTTGACTTGTAGTTGGCCCACCTGGAGGGAGAGGTAGAGCGGACCCTCTGTGGCCCGTGGCTCCACCAACACTGGGAACCAAACAGGTGTTGCCTGGTTTGGAAAGCTGTCCAGGCCTGCCCTTATCCCAGAGAAGGTCCTATCCGGACGCCAGCCAAGGTGAATGGGAGCTTCCCTGGACACGGTCCTGTGTAAGGAAGGGCCCTCACCTCCATACTAGAGTCCACAGACACTCCAGGGTTTATGCCTCAAGAAACTGTGACTGTAGACCATTTTTACAGGTTTTAGCAGGTTCTGATGAATTTTAACATTGTCCTTCTGGCATGAATAAATCACATTTCCATCTGACCTTTAAAGGAGACACTACCTTTGTTAAGTCACTTGAAATGATGTCGGGAATATAAGGCAGTCTCCAGGTTACAAATGAGATATATTCCTGAGAACATCTTTGGGTTGGATTCGTGTGTGCCCTGTTGAACTATTATTACTAATAGTAGTAATAACAATGCTGTAATGATAATACTCCTGTACTATAATAACAAGTTACAGAAACTTTTGTGCTCCTGCTTTTAATTCAAACAAACAGAACATAAAATTAAATTCACACAAAGTTTAGGTAGGAGATAGGACAAATTTCAAAAAAGAATAATAAACGTTAACAGTTGCCTAATGTTTCACCAGTGTCTTTCTTACTAGGAAGGGCATTTTTTTTCATGGTTTGGGATTCATTAAGGGTACAAAGAACTAGGTTTCAGTGATTACATTTGTTGGATGACGTTTAGAAGGGGCATTTTTGAGGCAAGAAGGGAGGATGACATTCAAGGGGAAGATGATGATGGGGATGGTGCTGGAGAAGATGGGTTGAGTGGGTGCTGGAGAGTCAGGATTTGATTCTGTTGCTGGAGGGGGACCTGACCACTGAAGTCAGTTTCTTTTTCTTTTTTTCATCATAAATGGCCCTGTAGAAGCTGCTGTTCACACTAACTGCACAGCAAACTTTTGTAAACCACTCAAGATTAGGCTACAGCAAATCAAGCTTAGCAAATTCTTCTTAAATGAGACAAAGGGGTTCAGCACCTATAGCTCAGTGAGTAGGGCACCAGCCACATACACCAAGGCTGGCAGGTTCAAGCCCAACCTGGGCCTGCTAAGAACAATGACAACTGCAACCAAAAAATAGCCAGGCATTGTGTTGGGCACCTGTAGTCCCAGCTACCTAGGAGGCTGAGGCAAAAGAATCACTTAAGCCCAAGAGTTTGAGGTTGCTGTGGCTGAGAGTGCCACAGCACTCTACCAAGGGTGACATAGTGAAACTCTGTCTCAAAAAAAAAAAAAAAAAAGAGAGAGAGACAAAAGGCTTTAGCTCATTCTTTTGTCACAAACTTTCTTGTCTCTGGATCTTCTGATGCTTCATGTTCTTGTGTTTCTGTCAGTGGCTCCTCTGTCTATGAGACTAGCGTGAAGATGCCATCAAGGAACCACTGACACTATGCGGGGCTACAACCATCTTAATAATGTGCCTTGTGTGTAAAGGGGTGTGTATTGAAGCTCTTGAACTTGTGTACTCAACAATGTAAAATGGAGAACTTGTCTATTACAATCTTCCTGGCATTTGCTAAGGGACAGAATTCAAGGTGACCTAGAGGGTTCAGAAGTCTATCACTTGGAGCTAGAGTAGTCTGCACAACTCCTGCAATTAGCTCTCAGGACAAAGCGGGCCATGTTCCTACTGACGGAGTCCATTCCTCAGGGTTAAATCACAGTGGTGATTTGTCCACAGGAGAATTATTCAACTTTGCTTTTTTGCTAAGTCCACATAACCCAGGAGACCAGTCCCCCATACTAATGCTCCAGGGACCCTTGTTTTCTTTGCTAAGATACTTTATCTACATGGAAGTGTCCTCCTAGGTCAAGGTGTGAAAAGAAGGGGCCTTTGGGAGTGTCACATTTGGTCTGGTTGTACAGGGACTTCCATCTGGGAGGGTCTTACCACTCTGGTTTCTCCTCACGAGCTCCTTTACTTCCTCCATTTCTAGTTGTTTTTGCTCAGGAGTGTCCCTTAACCCTCTTCTCTCATCCTACATGATCTTGCCCGTTCCCAGTGTTCCAACTACCTGTGGAATTGAGGGTCCCTAATTTATATCCCCAGCCTGGATTTCCTTCAAGTTCCAGGCTCTCTTATTCACAGGACACTCTACATCCCTACCTTAAAGTTGTCCCTAGCACCTCTTGTTCAACAACTCTCCCAAACTTATTTTCTTTCTGTGTTTCTTGTCTCAATGGCACCATGAGTTTGCAAAACTAAGAACTTGGGAATCATTACTGATTCTGTCCTCATCCTGTTCACGAAATCCTGTTTAATTAACACATCTGGTCATTCAGTGACTACATTTTAAGCACATACTATGGGCCAGGCATTTTGTTAGGTATCTACTGGGGAGCAAAAATAGGAAGGTCCCTGCCCTCATGGCTCTGGTTGGGGAAACTGACAAATAATGTTATACAAGAAATGTCAACCAAGTTATGATAATGTTTAGTTTGAGGGACAGAGAAGGCTTTCCCCAAGGAGGGGACGTGCAAGAGGAGAGTTAGAGGATGTCATAGGAATTAACCAGATCAGGGGTGTAGAGGCAGACAGAACAGTGTGTGTGTGAGTCCTGAGTGAACCAGGAGTGAGGAATGGCTTTTGAGGAAGTGAGTGGCCTTCAAGGAAGGCCACCCTGGTTGCAGTGCGATGAATTACAGTAACAATGATGGGAGAAGATGACAGAGGCCCTGTGTTCAACATCTTGTAAGGATTTGGGTCCTTCTTTCAAGAGGACAGAGACTTTGAAGACTGTTAAAGTGCATGGGGGTTGGTGGGTTAGGCTGGGGGTGACAGATTTGTACAGGACAGTCACTCTGGCCACGATGCGGAGAGTGGATTAGATGTGGCCTGTCTATGGGGGGGAGAGGCTGTTCTCTTGGCTTCCTCCTGGCCAGCTGCATGGTCGTGTAACTTTTGTTGTCTCTGGCCTTGGAGCAGATGACCCCTCTACTGTTGTCCCCTGGTAATTCATCTTCCATGTGGTTGTTGCCTTTCAACTTCCATCAATAGAAAGGAAAGTTGACGCTCCTTCATTGGGCTCAAAATAAAGTTTAAAGTCCTTAGTTTGGTGGGCGGCACCTGTGGCACAAAGGAGTAGGGCAGCGGCCCCATGTACCAGAGGTGGCGGGTTCAAACCCAGCCCCGGCCAAAAACTGCAGAAAAAAATAGTCCTTAGTTTGACTTACAAGTTCCCTCACACATGGCCTTTATCTCCCTCTTGTGTCATTTCAACTACCTCTTGTCAATACCTTGACAGTGGTTTATAACTGACTCCATAAGCAAAAAAGCAAGTTTTTATAGTTGTGTGTGTGTGTGTGTGTTTATTCTTATTTTTTTTTTAAGTTTTCTTATGTTTCAAGTTCCCAGGCCAGTAAGATTTGCTACCAGAACTTTGTAACTTTCTGTCACACTGATCCATTTCCCTTTTGAGCTTTTTTCCCAAGAACGGAGGAACCTCCTCGCAGCCCTGGTACTACAGAAACTTACACCACCTGTTTGTCCAGAAAAGACTAGATAAGCTATACGCCACTGCTGATTGAGCCCAGGGACCCACTGACCCTGCATACAAGGCTGAAAGAATAACCAATATTAACCCCTAGCTCACTATAACACTAAAATCCCCACCCCGGAAAGGACTTATCCACCAATTTCTGTTGGCAAGATGAATGTTTCAGCGTGATTTCCCACTGTGCTTGTGTGCCCTGCACTCCACCCCAAACGTGTAATGGTGTTCACTCCCCTCTTGAGTTACTCATTGTCACCTCCAGGAAAACCCCCTGCCCCTGTTGGTTGGGGAGGTGGATTTGAGGCAAGTCTGTGCCCCCCCTTCCCAGGAGATGCATTTCCTGCAATAAATCCTTTCTTCCTTGATAATCCTTGTCGTTCAGTCATTGGCTTTCTGTGTGTGGATAACATGACCCCCCTTGTGGGTTCATTAGCAGACTTGAGGGGAAAGAGCCAGAGGAGTGGTAGTAAGGAGCAACAGGTCTGGGCGGCTGAGTCAGAGGTCTCAGATGTTGATCCAACTGAGGATAGAGGGAAGTGGCCAAGGTGGGGTTCGAGGCAGTTGGATGTGAGAGAATCCAACACAAGTCTGTGGGAATCACTGGAGGCTTGGATGTGAGACCAGTGGCGTAGTTGCTGGGAGGTGGTGACCGAGGACAGGCTCCTGAGCCCTGAGAGATGGGAGCTTAAGGTGGAGAACGGGAGTGTAACCAGGATAATCGTGACCCCTGCTAGGAATGGACAGGACTCAGAGACTCGAGACTCAGAAGACGGAGGACAAAGGCTGATGGGAGGATGACATGATAGGAGGGGAAACATGAGAATTTTCTTCATATTCTACCTGCCTGGAGCCTGATGAATCCTATAGTAAAAGGAGCAGGGCTAAACCTCAAGTCAGGGCTAGAAGAGGAAGGGCACAGAGAAAGGCTCCTGGCATTGTTCACACCAAGTTCATAAGCACAGGCACAGCTATGACTTGTCTTCAGGGCACACACAAGTCAAGCACGTTCAAGGTTACCCCAGGAACCCCAAAGGACTGTGATTCCTTGGGAGACCCAACCCACTTCAGGGCGAGTGAAATCTCAACATCAGTGTGGCTCCGAGAGCAGCTCTGTAACTCTAAGGAGGGCCTCTGAGCCCATGACTGTGTGCTGTTCACGTGGCAACCAGATGACTATGACATACTCAGTGGGCAGTGAGGTCACAGAACACACCCCTTAAAGCAGGTGAGGCATGTGTGCCTCATTTATTTTTAAAAGAAACTTCTGAGAAGAGCTTAGAACAATTTTTTCCCCCGAGTGCCATTTCCCAAAGGTACTCAAAAAACAATAAGGTGTGACTGTAATGGCTGCACTGAGTTGTCTTTTGGACAGTGTTAGAAGGGACATAAAGAAGGTGGACAGAGAACTGAGGCAATTGAGATGCATTGACGAGCTGAGCACGCGCTGCCTGTGCGACTTGTACATGCACCCGTACTGCTGCTGTGACCTGCACCCGTACCCGTACTGCCTGTGCTATTCCAAGCGGTCACGCTCCTGTGGCCTGTGTGATCTCTACTACCCATGTTGCCTGTGTGACTACAAGCTTTACTGTCTTCGACCATCTCTGAGAAGTCTGGAGAGGAAAGCCATTAGAGCCATAGAGGATGAAAAGAGAGAGCTTGCCAAGTAAAATAACTTCTTTTTAGAGTTTAAGAGTTGGGGTATTGGCCTCATAAGAGGCAGGAAGGGGAAAAATGGTGACAATTGACCCTTGAACAAAGATTAAAAGGGTTCGAGATAATGACTCTGGTGACTTAGGAGAGATTTAAGAAAAGAAGAGTAAATTCGGCCATGAAGGGAATTGTAAGATTATCAAAAGACGATGTAATGATGCCGATTGGCGAGGGTGGTGGTGGTTTATAGTGTGAGTGCCAACGTGATAAATAATGTGGCTTTAATGAGGGGAAGAAATAGGGGGTGTCATTAAAAAGCCATTGGAAGCAGCAAACTTAACATTTTTCCTGGTTATGAAAAAAGTGATTTGAGTATATTTGGACTTATAGAAAATGACTGCAGTAGAAGTAATAATAATTGATCAAATCCTTAATGTTTGCCAGAGGCTTTAGAGCAGGGGAGTGAATTGAACAATAGAGGCATTTCCTTGGTTTTGTAGGACCGCTCTCCTCCCATACCCCTACTCCAGACAAAGACATATCTGGAGTTATGTCCAGTATAGCCAAGGTTGTGCTAGTTACAGGTTTCAAAATAGATATCAAAGGATTTTTAATGGAATTGGGCAATTTTAACAAGCCACTTTTAAAAAATTTTGTTTTTAGTTACATTTTCTTTTTTGCCTGGAGAAAGATTTCCTTTTCTTAATTCCCACACATGTCATTGAGTTTGTTATTGTGGATGAAAAATCTGGGTAAAAGCCCTGTCTCTGGTGAAATAAATGATGTCCCTCCATACCTTGGAACAATGTGTAGATGAGAAAAGGATCAGTGAACTTTCTCTACGTATCGAGGTATTAAGCGCGAAAAACAAGGTACAGGAACTCTGTGTTTAATACACAGCTAGGTTTTAAAAGATGGGCACAGGTAAGTAGGTAGATAGGTAGATGGATACCTAGCGACGGTCTCCTGACAACAGTGACAGTTATATTTCATTGGAATGGGCAACAAGGCAGTTATTGTCTAGGTCATCAGACAACCAAAGGTCAGCAATGGCCCTCCCCAGTCTGGGTTGGGGCTTCACCTATAAAGTCATCTATACTCTTTCTGGACCAATGTTGATTTTTACTCACACTCTTTTTGAACCAATGTTGATTTTTACTCTTTAAGGTATCAAGTTACACAAATTGTTCACACTGTGAGGCAGGGACTCTTTTTAATATTTGGTGCAAATTAAGGATTTCTTAATTTGAAGATTAAGGATTAAGGATTAAGATTAAGGATTTCTTAATTTGTGAGCAAACCTGGGTTCACACTCCCCCTACCTTTGAATACTTGAATACAAGTATCTCCAAGTCCTTTTAGCCTTGGTCTTCTGGCTACCCTGCTATTCCCAGATTCTACAGGTGAAGATGCCTCTCATCCTTTGCCAAATAGGCTTTTCAAGCCTTTTTCAGGAGGCCTTATTTCTTGGCATGCAAGAGACAGAACTTCAAGCTTAATTATCAACACTAGTTTAGACAAGTGGTGATGCTTTCTCTGGCTTGTGATGCTTTTCCTGACAGGTGTCTGGGTCATTGCTGTTTTTTCTTCTGTGCCTGGGGCAGTATATGA
The DNA here is from genome assembly GCA_963573935.1 of Arctocebus calabarensis. NCBI lineage: Eukaryota > Metazoa > Chordata > Mammalia > Primates > Lorisidae > Arctocebus > Arctocebus calabarensis. Next base: position 14,135 of record CAUYON010131012.1, on the reverse strand, counting down.
AGCTGGTGATGTCTTTACATTAATTCCTGGATCTCTGAATTGGTAACGCCAAATCCATTTTAGAAATGACCTCAGGCCTACCCTCTTTTATCTCTCCCCAGCCACTTTTCTTCCAGTACACCCCACCTTGTGAAATGCCTGTGCTCTATTTCTGACAGCTTGACATTTCACTATCCAGAAAGGCTTAGTGTAACTTGCAAACCTAAATATTCAATTTTTCTGAATATGGGTGAAAATGTTAAGCCGTGATCCCAGCCCCAATCCCAGAGGGCTCCCACTGTTAATATTGATTCTGCAAATGAAACGCCTCTTTTTTTTTTCTTTATCTCCAAGCTAGCTCCTGATTCATGACTAAATAGATCCAGAAATATCATGATGATTCAATTTCTTAAAAACAATCTTTAGTGTGAAATCTTGCCGAAGGCTTTTTGAGTTTAGAATTCACATTCACATGACCTTTCACCCCTTTAAAGAATGTCAAGGAGTTGGTTGGTTATGACACATCCTTTCAGATGTCAGGCTGTGTTGTCAGGAAGGATTTTTGCCCAAGAAGTAGACTCTGATCTGTAGTTGCCTGGGCCCCACTGAAATTGCTTTTCTATGTGACAATCTGCTCTGTTTCTGGATGCTTCTCTAATAACTAGCAAGAAGCCTTGGCCAACACTTTCTTAATTCTCCCCATACATTTCTCAAGCCTTCCCTAGAGAGAGAGAGAGAGAGAGTGTGTGTGTGTGGTGTTTTCTTAGACCTGATGTAGAAGTTCCAATCTATTTCCATTATTATAAAAAAGACAAAAAGAAAAACAAAAGAAAAAAATATATATATTTCCACTGTTCCTTGAGCTGCTCAAAGAACCCTTTGGTGGTGTCTTCCTTAGTAGAGACCCAAGGAAGCATGTTTATTTCTTTAGCTTCTTTAACATTTGCTTTTCTTCCCTCCAATTACCTTTTGTGCCCCCAAGCACTAGCAATGCCTCTGACTCTTCCTTCCTCTGCTGGGTTTAGGACAGAGGGAACTCAGTTGATTTCCTTTATGAGACACCATGACATCAGCAACACACCACACTTCCCGTCTTCCCCTGTCCTCTGGTCTAAAGTTGGAGAAACAACCAAAACCCAGCCAACCCCCAGGAGTTAGTTCTCTAATTAACATGGCTCTGACTCCTGACACTAGTCTGTTGAACAAATGAACCTTGATTTGTAGCTGTACCTAGAAACTAACCCTGAGACTGTTTCTGTCCATTCACCCAAGAGTGTGAGGTTGGCCTGAATATCAATGAAAGATTCCCTTGAAAATCCCCACACCAGGAGCATCATCAAAATGTCAAAAATCTCCCATCTCATTTCTTTTCTTGATTCCCCATTAAAGCTCAGAGTATGAGGTTGTCACTGAATCCACTTTGACATAGTAAAGCTGACAGCAGGCCTCATGGTGAGCTCTTTACAGGTTTAGTGGTGTCTTACCCAGGTCTAAGCCCTCAGAGAAATTCTTGGAGGCCAGAGCATAGTTAAGCTGTGGGGAGGCACAGAGAGGAACTTTGGGAGCTTTCTGGCTGGTTAAAGGCTGGTGTCCTCTGCAGAGGAGGGAGTGAGTTGGGCCTCAGTCCCTCTTATCGTAACCACTTCATTCCCCTAGCTCTAGGAACCCCAACCCCCCATGGCTGCAGGGTAGGGGTCACTGCCTGTCTAAGCCAAGTGCATTGCTATTATTTGACTTGATGTTATTGTTTGATGATAGAAGACTTAAAGCCTTAGATTTAGGACAAGTCCATGGAAGGTGGCACCTGGTGAAGCCTGTTACAGAAGCCCCCCGTTTTGAGTTCAAACCCTGTGCCTAGCACTGCATGTTCATTAACCCTTGTGACGTCCTTTTTGGGGAATGTTATCTCACTCATCTTATACACAATGAAATAGATCCAGGGGCAACAGTCTTGGTCACTAGGTGGTGGTAAAACCAAGACTTGAAGCCCTGTTTGCCTGAGTTTGGAAGCCATGAATTTAACCACCTGGTCAGTGGTTTTCAAAGTGTGGTTGCTAGACCAGCACTGAGCAGCATATCTGGAACTTGTTAGCAAACACAAATGTGCAGCTCCACCCCTGACTTACTGAATCTGAAACTCAGGGTGCAACCCAGCCATCTGGATTTTAGAAAGCTTCTGCAGGGGAGTCAGAGGCACCTGTGCTATTCTACCCAGCTCAGTAATGTTATTGTCTTTAGTAACAATCCAAAAGCCTGGAGAAGAGAGAAAAAGTAGGAAGGAAAGAAGAGAGAGAGAAAGGAAAAGAGAAAGCAAAAGATATAAGAGAAAGGGGGAATTCAATTAAAGTGGTCTTTGGAATGGGGTAAGTTCAGGAGGAAAAGCGAAGGTCTCCAATGAAGCCTAGAGGAAGGCCTGCCTCCCTGGTAGAGACAGGCATTTTTGGCATCTTCGATATTTTATTCATGACCAAGTTGATTCTGACTTATCTATTTGTGAAGATGGCTGACTGCATAGCATCATATCCAGAGCTTGGTTGTACATATAAGTAAAGTTCAATGTCAGTAAGAGGAGATGGCAGCACACAGTGATAGACAGAGGCACTGCAGTCTGCTGGCTTTACCCAGCTTTTCTAAGAGGCTTCTGCAAAGAAACAAAGAAGCTGACTTCCCTATGTTTACTGAGCTCGAGCTCCCCCCTCCATTATAACCAGTTTAGGAGGCAATCTCCCTTTGCTCAGAACCCCGTAGAACCACGGAAATGCCATGTGGGGTAGTAAGTACATCACCAGGCAGGAGTCAAGTTACAAGTTCAGCGTTGAGTCTGATGAGTGAAATGTGGCACCTGCAATTTCCCCCAAGCCCACACACCCTCACTGATAACCACTGACTTAGCAGCATGACCTGGTCAAGAATTTTTAGGCAATTTCCTCAAGCTTCATGTTTGTAAGACCCATGTGCAGCTTCCCCAGAACCAGAGGAACCAAAGCGACAAAAACAGTCTAAGGAGGAAGCCAGGCAAGCACTAAAATACATGAAATTCAACTCTGGGATTCAGGTTGCTTGGAAGAGATGGATTTGGGAACCGACTTGGACTTATTTATCTAGTTCCCAGATCCAGGAGGGCAGGAAGTCTTTGCCTGGCAGAATAGGCCATGGCGGTAGCTGGCTGGGGCCACTAGCAATTTTGTTGGAATCCCTGGCCCTCTTTTGTGAGACCTAGCACTATCTTCACGGCAGGATTTGAAGTTTTTCATCTTGTAGGGGAAGATCTGAGCTGAACTAAAGTTTGACTGAGCCCATGTACACACCATGGGAGATTCCTTGGAGCCCAGAGAGCCCCCAGCCTCCTCTGTGCTTCACCTTGGCCTTGGCTGCACTGGCTTCAAGCCTGTGAACCATCGGGGAGGGCACTGTGTCTAGAGTCTAGGCTGGTTCCCTGCATCTTTGTGAACTATCCTCTGCTTATCCAGAGAGACAGAGTACTTGTTCTTCTTCTTACCTCACAGAGATAAAGATGTCAGAGTCCAAAATTCTCTTTCTGTCTCCTCAGTATGGCTTAGGGCGTCCTGGCACAGCCAGGGCAGGAAAGACAGCCATGCCCCAGGATGTCCTCAGGTTCCATGGGGCTGGGGGTGGAAATAGGCCTGAATGACTATTATGGCTTCTGAGTGTATTACACACGTTGTTTCTGTTTGCCTCATTTGATCATTTTGATCAATTTATATTTGATCATTTTGATCAATTTATAATTGATCAAATTGTTCCATTTGATCATTAACCACTCAGTCTTGGTCTATAACTTTCAGTACAAGGATAGTGAACATTTACACTGTCAAACCAATCATTTAGGACTTACCAAGTGAAAAGTACAGATAAAAAGAGTATGTATAGCATTTCTTAAGAAGACACATGCAAACACATGAACATACACACAACCCATAAAGAAAATCTAACACCAAAATGCTAAGTGTTATATGGAATTATAGGTATTTTTAAAAGATTCTATATTTTTTCTTATCTGCATTTTTAGTCTTCTGCAATGAATCATATAACTTATTTAACGAAAAGACATATACAAATTCAGCATAAAAAGACCATACCGTTACAATCTGTATCACAGAGTTATTATGAAACTTAAAGGAAAGAAAGTTTAACATGCTTAGCACCTTTCTCAGCACATTGTTTTAAAAAAAGGCAAAAGCCCAACGGCCTGACCATGCACCAAACACTATTGCAAATACTTCTCATGCATTGATAAGTTTAAGCCTTTCAATAGCCCAGTGGTGTAGGCTACTACTATTGTCTCCGTTTTACAGTGGAGAAAACTGAGCCACAGAGTTGTCCTCATCATGTCCACATGTCAGAGCCAAGATTTAAGCTCAGCTATTCCAGATCTAGAGTCTGTGCTCTCAGACACTTTGCTTTACTTCTTTTGCACACATTCTAACTGATCAATTAGTGTTATTTTTTATTCCTAAAGATTTATACACCAGGATTGCTGAAAAACAGCACACAGTTGCATAGGACCACAGCAGTGGTGTCTATCACAAGCTTTGTGGTGAATGGTGGCGAGGGAATCCTGATTTATATATAGCATTTTCTAATTTCCATAGTGTAAATATTCCCACCATGACCATGACTGATTTCAAAAATGAGATGAGAAGAGAAGCGATGTGCACAGTCAGCTCTTACAAGCTGCAGGATCTGATCCAGTACAGCATGGGGGCAGGGGGGGACAATTAATAATTAAGCAGAACTTCTAAAAATGTGCCAAGCGCAGTGTTAAGGAAAGTGCCTTAATCTCATCGAACCTTCCAATAGCCCTAAGCTGTAGGTATTATTCTCTCCATTTTATAGATAAGAGGAAGATCTGGGATTTAAATAAAACTTTTGATACTTCAAAAAAATAGAAATCAGAATAATGCTTCTTAAGCTGTGTCTGAATTCTGAGGTCTGACCTTCCTCCCACCCTTTCCTTGTTCTCAATTCCAGACTGAGAAGGACAACAAATAGAATTCTGGCCTCCTCTTGCTGTAGCAGTAACATTTTAGGGTCGGTTAATGTATGCGGCTTTGAGCCTGATCAAGTTAAAGTTCGAGTGAAGGACGGAAAGGTCTGTGTGTCAGCCGAGCGGGAGAACAGGTACGACTGCCTGGGATCGAAAAAGTACAGCTACATGAACATCTGCAAAGAGTTCAGCTTGCCGCCGTGTGTGGATGAGAAAGACGTGACCTACTCCTACGGGCTCGGCAGCTGCGTCAAGATCGAGTCTCCGTGCTACCCCTGCGCCTCTCCGTGCAACCCCTGCAACCCCTGCAACCCCTGCAGCCCTTGTAGCCCCTGCAACCCCTGCAACCCCTGCAGCCCCTGCAGCCCCTGTGACCCCTGCAACCCATGCTATCCCTGTGGAAGCCGATTTTCCTGTAGGAAGATGATTTTGTAAAGTGTGTGTAGGAACCCATGACTTAGTAGAAGTCAGGTACTCCAGCCAGGCAGCTCTTCCAGTGTTTCTCTCCCGCTTTCCATGGCCCTTGTTGTTCAAGTACGTAGGAAACTGAATACATAACTGCAATCTGCTGGTGTTGTGCGAAGGTCTTTTTGTTGAACCCGCCGCAGGAGCCCTGTAAGAATTAACTGATGGCAATAGAAGCTGAGATGGTGAGATGTGCCCTCCCAGCCGCCTCCGTCTCAGTTCCGGGGAGGGGACTCCTTTGACGGGTGGGCATCCGCAGGCGCTGCTGTTGGGGATCATCAGAGTGACCGCTTAGCCCGGACCCCAAGCTGACAACACAGAAACCGGGTAGTTAGGGCAAAGGCGAACACTTTTTCAAAACCATTACAGTGGGGAGTTTTGAAGAGGGAGCTCTCTCTCCCGGTTTTTACTAGGAAATAATCAAAATTAAAATGTATGATGTAGAGGCGTGGGGGAGCATGTTCACTGACTGGGGCTGGGATGACCGTGCAGCCTGTCATTTTCCAACATGCCTGTAATTTGGGGGATTGTCTCCTTCCCGTTCAGGGTGGTTTGTGACTTCTTGATGATTCATCCCAACTATCTCCTTGAGTCCCACAGCTTTTAGGCACAGAAGTCCAGAGGGAAAGTCCAGAGTTCAAAGTTCAGGAGGGAAAGCACATCTTTCATAAAATAGTGGCTTAGATTACGGGAACCCATGGACCCCGCCCATGAGCCGTTCTTTATCACCAGGACAGAAATAGGTGTAAAGAAAGATTAAGATGATGGGGAGCGATCAGAATCAAGATACTGTCTGGTTCCCAACCCGACCCTTAGAGGGAACATAAAATCCTCCAGTTTCCACAGCAAATCTATTCATTAGTCCCAACTGCATGTAGGTTAAAGTGGTGGCTCTCAGCCTCAGTGGCACACAGGAATCACTCTGGGAGTTTTAAAAATACGTGTACCAGCCGGTGCGGTGGCTCAGCCTGCAATCCCAGCATTCTGGGAGGCCGAGACCAGTGGATTGCCTGACCACAAGGCTTTGAGCCCAACCTGGGCAAGAGGGAGACCTCATGTCTAAAAAACGAGGGCATTGTGGCAGCACCTACAGTCCCAGCTCCTTGGGAGGCTGAGGCAGGACAATGGCTTAAGCCTAAGAGTTTGAGGTTGCTGTGAGCTGTGACATCACAGCACTCTACTGAGGGCAACAAAGTGAAGCTCGGTATCCAAAAAAAAAGTATATATATTATATCTATACATATATATGTTTTGCTTAGTATACATGGATACCAAGCAAAACACAACAAAATAAAACAAATACTAAAAAAATTTAAGAAGACAAAAATTTCTTATTTTATATTTTATATATTTTTGTTTTCTTATTTTATAAAATGATTTTATTTTTAACCACTCTGTCGTGATTAAAAAAATAAAGTGATTTTATTTTTAATCACTCTGTTGCCCAGGCTAGAGTGCCATAGTGTCAGCCTTGTTCACAGCAACCTCCAACTTCTGCATTCAACCGATCCTCTCGCCTCAGCCTCTAGAGTAGCTGGGACTCCAGGCGCCCTGCCTGCCACATGCCCAATGGGAATAGAAGATGAGAAGGTGAGCTCTGCCCTCCTGAGGCCCCTTCTGTCCCCAGCTACTTCGGGAGGTTACTCTTTCAGTGGGTGGGCATTCCCAGACACTGTTGTTGGGGAGCATCTAGTGAAATGGCCTAACCCAGAAAACAACATAAAAACAGGGTAGTGAAGGGAAAAGGCACCTAATTTTTCCTATTTTTTTAGTAGAGACAGGGTCTTTTTCTTGCTTAGGCTGGTCTTGAATTCCTAAGCTCAAGCAATCCTCCCACATTAGCCTCCCAGAATGCTAGGATAACAGGCATGAGCCACCTTGCCTGGCTGACAAATTGCTTTAATAAACCAGATGTCTAGGTCCCCTTCCAGAAAAACTAAGGTAATAACTTGAGGTGCAGCCTGAGCCCTGTGACTTTTCAAAGCTTCCCAGGTGATTCAAGCATGCAGCTAAGGTTGAAAAGCTCTGGACAGGATTTTTTTTTTTTTTTTTTTTGTGGAGACAGAGTCTCACTCTATTGCCCTCGGTAGAGTGCTGTGGAGTCACAGCTCACAGCAACCTCCAGCTCTTGGGCTTAAGCGATTCTCTTGCCTCAGCCTCCCAAGTAGCTGGGACCACAGGTGCCCGCCACAGCGCCGGCTAATTTTTGATGCAATTCGGCCGGAGCCGGGTTTGAACCTGCAGCCCTTGGTATATGGGGTCAGCGCCCTACTCACAGGCGCTGCCCAGGATTTTTTTTTTTTTTTTTGAGACAGTCTGTGTTGCCCTCAGTAGAGTGCAGTGGAGTCATAGCTCACAGCAACCTAAAACTCTTGGGCTTACTTGATTCTCCTGCCTCAACCTCCCAAGTAGCTGGGACTACAGGTGCCCATCATTGTTGTTTGGCAGGCCCAGACTGGATGCTCTGGTGTATGTGGCTGGCACCCTTAGCTGCTGGGCTGCAGGTGCCAAGCCTCTGGACAGGATCTTAAAACTCTCCCAGACTTTTCTTTAAATCCTTCAAGTTCAAGACTGAAGAACACTAATGGATAGCAAACATATTTTGCTTTTGATTGGAGAAGTAATGGCCCCACTATACAGGTGAATAAAAACATTATTTCTACAATTTAAGTTATCCTTAAGGTGTCTTGCCATGTTTTGAGTACATATTTATAAATATTTTATTTTCTAAGTTACAACTATTTTGAAAATGATTTTGAAAAAAATTTCACCTGTGGAGTCACTGGGATTCCCACTGGGATCATAACCACTTGAACGTGTAAGAAACTTTGTCCTAAGGATGGTGCCAGTTCCAGGGCACTCCTGGGGCAGTTCATTCTTTTATTTGCCTACTCACTGACCTATGTGCTTATCTGTCAGTTCAGCAACTCATTCGTTCATCCAGCAACCAGCCAGGCAGACTTTATCATTTTAAATGCCAGGGACTATGCTTTGTAACAGGGGGATAAAGGGAAAAAGTACCCTTTTCACAAAGGCCTCAAATTAAGTTCAAGAAGGGGTGCTCTGGAGGAAGTTGGGGTAGAGGGTGGAAAGTTCCACAGAAACTGAACTTCGGAGGGCTAGGAGAGACCAGAAGGGCCTTTCCTGACTGGCCTTGGGAATTTCCATTTTGTGTACCATTGACATCACTGCCTTCGTGACACCTTGGGGAAGTCAGAGCCTGGTCTGCAATGAGTTGGTGGCCTTATCTGCTTACCAGCCTCACAGGGAAAGACTTGACGGAAAGACAAGTGTTTATCCACCGAATACCTGCTCTGAGCGGAGCATGGCGTCAGGAGCGATTTGTCAGTAAGTACCTTTCCGGGAACTCTGTGGGCGAAGGAAGACCTACCCTGTGGTACAATTGTTAAAACATCAAGAACTAAGCTATATGGTGTGGAGGAGAAGTGCCCCCCAACCTTAGAGAGGGGCTGAGGCAGCAGGGTTTGAAGTAATAAAGCACATAGGAGACCTTCTGCTGTGAGCAGAAGAGAGGGGTTCCTGTACAGGGAGGAAATAGATAACAGGGAGAAGAAAGAAGACACATTTGCTGTTTCCAAAATTATCTTTGACTGGTGAGATGGACCTTGGGCTTGGACAGCTCTGCTGTGGCCACCAATGCAGTTTGCAGATCGGAGTCCGACTATAAACACCCTACTCCTGGGTAGGAGATGGGAGAGGGGGTACTTCTTTAAGGGGTGCTTCTTGAAGAGGCTGGAAATTGGCCCAGATGGGAACAAGGAAATGATGGGGGTGCCAAGCTGCATAACTGCCCAACACATGCAGAATGAATGAATTTATAAATTAGGTGGATATGCCACCTTCTGGTAAATGTGCCAGGGAAAGACTGCAGAATTCGGACTGGAAATGAGGGTAATTCCACTTCTTAGTTTTCATGGAATTTATTCTACAGCTGAAACGCTAATTATATCATGAATTAAAATTGTTCCAGGTGTAGGATGGAGGGGAATTCAAACCCATTGGTTATCATGTATTGTTTGATTTCCTTCAAAACTCATGTAGTGAATTGTTTTGTAAAATACTAAAGATCCTCAGCTGAGTGTTCTTTAGTCATTGTCAAATAATTTTATTTAGTGGATTGTGCATGTCCCCAGACCCAGTGGAATGATTTCCTATATAGAAATTCCTTCTTCTCTGTCTCTGCTTCTCTTTCTGTTTCTGTCTGTCTATCTGTCTTTCTTTGTGTCTTTCTCTCCCATTCTAGCGCCTACAAGTGTCATAGGTTCCAGGGGTTCAAGCCACAACCCTTTAATATAGTTCCTCATGTTGTGGTAACAAAAATAATTCTATGGTTGGGGATCACCACAACATGAGGAATTATATTAAAGGGTTGTGGCATTAGGAAGGTTGAGAACCACTGCGTTAAACATTTGGCTGAGGGCATTAAACTACAAGTTAAGCTCCAATTGACACTGAAACCAGAAGACTGGGTTTGTAAGAGGGGAGAGCATTGCTGGGTGACCCAGGTGAATTCTAGCAAAATTTGTAGGGTTTTTGGCCTTTGTACAACACAATTTTCAACAGAAGCCCAAATGAGTCTCATAGTTTGGAATCAAGGCTGGAGGATGGCATCCTCAGATGTTATCCTCAGGGAGCAACTGCTTTAATGCTAACCCAGAAGCACTTTCTTCCCATCTGGAGAGGTATAGTAAGTATTAGTTCCTGTCCCTAAGGATATAAAACAGAACCAAATACAGCCATTGCTTAGGTCCCTGGATCCTAATGAATGTATAAAACTTGACCATCAGAACGGAATCCCTCTCTCCCTGAGCTATACCAAGCCCCGGCGCCAGCATTAGTCACTCAAAGGTCAGCACCCCCGGATACGCTACCACCCCTTGCAGGCTGATAAACCTGGGTTTTGATAGGTGACAGCCCATGATTCCGGGGCCTTGGGTGTGCTTCAGAGAAGGTGTCAGTGACAGTAAGTGTCCCGGAGCCAGGAAGTCAGACAGGGTGCCTGAAATCCAGCAGTCACTGGCCCACCCCTTAGGACATCTCTCTGCACAGTAGTGAGCACCCCTGGTAAGATCCGAGACCCCCAGGTGTTGGAATAATGTCTGCTTTTGGGGAGAGGAGGGCCACCAATATAGGGATACCAGGAATCTCTAGTGTTGAAGTTTCAAGGAGAAAATAACTCTTGTTTTTAACTCAAACAGCAGCAATGACTGCATTTTTATACACTACATACACCAAACCAAAGGAAAGGGTCTAAAAAGAGTTTTTCTCTCTGGTCTGTCAATTGGGGGTTGGGAGATTGTAAGCCATTTTGCTACACTCATGAATTTTACAGGTCAGAAATTCAGATAGGACATGGTGGAGAATGCCCAAATGTCTAAATCTTCCAAAGCTCTCCTCATTCACTATCTGGCACTCGGTGTGGGCTGACTCCAGGGCCAAGTTGAGCTGCTGCTTTGATCTGGTTCATGATTTTAGATGGAAAGTCTTACAATGCTATAGAAAACATTATATTTTAGGGTGGCCCCTGTGGCTCAAACAAGTTGGGTGCTGACCCCATATGCTGGAGGTGGCAGGTTCAAACCCAGTCCTGACCAAAATCTGCAAAAAAAAAAAAGAAAGAAAGAAAGAAAGAAAGAAAGAAAGAAAGAAAGAAAGAAAGAAAAGAAAACACTATACTTTAATATACACATATCTGCTTTTATTGAAAATAATACAACGTAAAAAGAATCACAATATTCAGCATTAAAAATCTTTCCACTAATAAAACATTTGGAATTAATAAAGCTTTAGAAAAAAACAATGGTTACCACATCTGTGGTAACAAACTGCAGGCAGAACAACTTAAACAAGCTTTGTTCAATATTGTTTTCCAATTATTTTTGTGGTTATTAAAACCTTTTTAATTGAAATGAATCAAGGCTTAGTGTTGGTTCTATAAATACATCAAGGATTTATTCCAGATTTTCTGGGTCAGCCCAGATTTCAAATGACCATATCCTGGTCTGGGGATGGGAGAATGTGGTCACCTCATGTTTCCTGTGTGTGGTCGGAGTCTCTGCCACCCAGATGTTAAGGAGCTAGTACAGATCATTTAGATAACAACTGAAACCACCACAGAAGGAAGGGCACAAGGACAAAAAAAGCATCTGAGACAAGCTGGCACCCTTGGAGCACCGTGCACAGGCCGCGGGAAAGCATGAGGCCAGGATTTGTCTGAGCAAAACAACTTGGTGATAGATTAGGCAACTATCTGCAAAGAGGAAGTTGGTTTTCTGAGTCAGCAGCTTAATCACCTTCCGGGATCATCATACTCTTTAGCCATCAGGGCCTGGCCACGGGCTTCTGAGGTGGTTCAACCTGCTAGGAAGGAAGGAGGTAGGTAGGTTCTAGAAGGGTGGACCCACAGAGTTCATGGGTCAGGACAGCAGAGGGTGGGGGGACAAAGGCAAGCCACACTGTGGTGGGTGTCAAGTCCCCTCTGTGCCCTCTTCCCCTTCAGTGGGTGAAAGAGGAGGAATAAAAGAACAAACCCCCCAGGTCGTTGGGAAGTTTGATTTTTCCTCCTGGGGTCACTAAGCTCCTCTGAGAAGCCCCATATCCTTCCAGGCTCCCTTTGCTTCTCTCCCTATTTCCTCCCCTTCAGGTCCCTGTCGGAGTCCAGGCGGGAAGCACAGGACACGCAGCGAGGATTTGGGAATTCTTTTCAATGTGGTGACGTTACAGAGGTGTGGGAGGCCTCACGTGAGTAACAGAGATGTGGGTGCTCACAGCACTGGGCCTGTGGGACGGAAGAAAGGGCATTCCTGGAGCCCAGGGGAGGAAGCTGAAGCTCTGGACCAGGGGCTGCTGGACAGGAGCTGGGCCTGTGCAAGGATGCTGCCCCCTGCAGCGAGCCCGGAGGGGGGGAGTGAGAGGAATCAATGCTCCACCTCTCTCTCCTCCCAACTTCCAACTCCCAACCCTACAGCCCTTTGGTCGACCCCTCTGAGACCCCAGAAGGCAAGAGATAAGCCGGTGAAGGAGTTCAACTAGGTCAGCCACGTGGTGGTCCCTCCTTCCTTTCCTTTCTTTCCTTCATTTCTCCCTCCTTTCTTCCTTTCTTCCTTGCCTTGCCTTGCCTTTTATTTCCTTCCCTCTTCCCCTCTTCCTTCCTGCTCAGCAGCTTTTCTGTTTGCCCACAGGACGTCATGCCATCACACCGGGCATTGAGGAATCAGAGATCAAAAGCCAGACATGTTCAACTAATGGGCACGATATAAGTGTATATTACACGGCACACCTCCTGGATGTGGGACGGAACAGGGACATGTGCAAACATTGGAACCTAATTGTGTGTACCCTCATATTAATCTGAAAGAAAAAAAAGCCAGGTCTGTTCCCCAACTTCATGGAGCTTTCAGTCTGACAGGGAGACAGATGCAGAGCACACAAGGGGCATAAGAACGGGGTGGACAGGCTCAGGGAAACTGCCAGGCTCTGTTTTTCCTTTTCCAAAGCCAGGCCACATAGCTCCTTGATCCTAGAACTACAGTGCCCTGAGAGACCCCATGGAAACTCTTATTCAGAGCTGATCCTGGAAAGCCCAAGTGGGGCCCCTTAGAATTCAGAGGCCAAGTGCCGCACGGTCCCAAGCTGCCATCCCTCATGCCCTCTGCCGTTCTTCAGCATTTCCATCCCTTGTGCTTAAACCTATGCATGCGTCCTTTAATATGTAAGGGAGAGAAATTCAGAAGAACATTGTTTAATCCTGACATGGTGGGACACAGTCTAAGCAGCACAGCGTATCCAGAAGCTGTAATTGGAATACATAGTCAATTACATTTCTAAGGATTGGGAGGCAAAAATTACCTAAAGTCAGTAGAGAAATAATAGGCTAGAAAAAAAATTGTTGAAACTTGATAACACTTATATGTTTGGTAGATAATTTAAAAGGCAAAGACAAATAATTTTTAAATGGGCGAGAAGAACATTTATAGCATCTTTATTCATAATCTCCAAAACGTGGAAGCAAACAAGATGTCTCTCAACAGGTGAATGGATAAACAAACCATGGTACATCCCCTCAATATTCTGCTGTAAAAAAATGAGATATCAGGCACAAATAAAAAACAAAAAGGAATCTTAAATGCATATTGCTAAATTTAAAAAAGCCAATCCAAAAAGGCTATATACGTTATGATTTCAATGATGTGACATTCTGCAAAAGGCAAAACTATAAAGATAGTGAAAAGATCAGTGATTTCCAGGGGCTTGATGCCAATGGGGTAGAGGATTAAATATTTAAAGCACAGAGGATTTTTTTTAAGATGATAAAACTATTCAGTATGATGGTAGATAGACAATACTAAACATTTGTCAAAACCCATAAAACGTTACAGCACTAAGAGTGACTCCAATGTATAATTTTTTTTGAAAATCACTTACGCCTCGGCGCCTGTGGCTCAAGTGGCTAAGGCGCCAGCCATGTACAACTGAGCTGGCGGGTTCAAATCCAGCCTGGGCCTGCCAAACAACAATGACAGCTGCAACCAAAAAATAGCCAGGCATTGTAGCAAGTGCCTGTAATCCCAGCTACTTGGGAGGTGGAAGCAGAAGAATCACTTGAGCCCAGGAGTTGGAGTTTGCTGTGAGCTATGATGCCACGGCACACTACCCAGGGTGA
>CAUYON010131006.1:0-15368 GCA_963573935.1 Arctocebus calabarensis | reverse complement strand
AATATAACAATGGAGCTTTTATAGGAACTGCATTAAAATTATATATTGTTTTGGGTAGTATAGACATTTTAACAATGTTGATTCCTCCCAGCCATGAGCATGGTATGTTTTTCCATTTGTTAACATCTTCAGCTATTTCTTTTCTTAAAGTTTCATAGTTCTGTTTATAGAGATCTTTCACATCCTTTATTAGGTAAACTCCCAAATATGTCATCTTCTTTGCCACTACTATGAAAGGAATAGAGTCCTTGACTGGTTTTTCAGTTTGACTATTGTTGATATATATAAAAGCTACAGATTTATGAGTGTTGATTTTGTAGCCTGAGACATTGCTGTATTCCTTGATCACTTCTAAAAGTTTTGTAGTAGAATCCCTGGTGTTTTCCAAATATACAATCATATCATCTGCAAAGAGTGAATGTTTGACCTCCTCTGACCCTATGTGGATACCCTTGATCACCTTTTGTTCCCTAATTGCAATGGCTAAAACTTCCATTGCAATGTTAAAGAGCAATGGAGACAATGGGCATCATTGCCTGGTTCCTGATCTCAGTGGAAATGATTTCCATTTAACTCCATTCAATACGATATTGGCTGTGGGTTTGCTGTAGATGGCCTCTATTAGTTTAAGAAATGTCCCTTCTATACCAATTTTCTTAAGTGTTCTAATGAGAAAGGGATACTGGATATTATCAAAAGCTTTTTCTGTATCAATTGAGATAATCATATGGTTTTTCTTTTTTAATTTGTTTATGTGCTGAATTACATTTATCCATTTATGTATATTGAACCAGTCTTGAGACTCTGGGATAAAACTCACTTGGTCATGATGTATAATTTGTTTGATATGTTGTGGATTCTGTTTGTTAGGATCTTGTTGGATATTTTTGTATCAATATTCATTAGTGATATTGGTCTATAATTTGCTTTTCTTGTTGTGTCTTTTCCTGGTTTGGGGATCAAAGTGATGTTTGCTTCATAGAATGTGGGCAGTATTTCTTCTTTTACTATATTTTGGAAGAGGTTGAGTAATATAGGTATTAGTTCCTCTTTAAAGGTTTGATAGAATTCTGATGTGAAGCCATCTGGTCCCAGGCTTTTCTTTTGGGGAAGGTTTTGTATAGTTGATGCTATTTCAGAACTTGATATAGGACTGTTCAACATTTCTACTTTGTTCTGGCTAAGTCTTGGGAGGTGGCATGCTTCCAAATATTAGTCAATTTCCCTCATATTTTCATATTTCCTAGAGTAAGATTTCTTCTAGTATTCGTTAAGGATTTTTTTAATTTCTGAGGTGTCTGTTGTTATTTTGTCTTTACCATTTCTATTGATGAAATTAGAAATTTTACTCTTTTTTTCCTGGTTAGGTTGGCCAAAGGTTTGCCTATTTCAATGACCTTTTCAAAAAAACAAACTTTTTGATTTATTGATCTGTTGTATAATTCTGTTGTTTTCAATTTCATTTAATTCTGCTCTAATTTTGGTTATTTCTTTTCTTCTGCTTAGTTTGAGGTTAGACTGTTCTTCCTTCTCCAGTTGCTTGAGATGTCCCATTAACTTGTTAACTTCCTCTCTTTCCGTTTTCTTGAGGAAGGCTTGCAGTGCTATAAATTTCCCTCTTAGGACTGCCTTTGCAATATCCCAGAGATTCTGATAATTTGTGTCTGCATTATTGTTTTGTTCCAAAAATTTGGTAATTTTCTTGTTAATCTCATCTATGACCCATCTGTCCTTCAGCATAAGGTTATTTAGCTTCCATGTTTTTGTGTGAGTATGCAGATTCCTGGTGTTATTGAGTTCAACTTTTATTCCATGATGGTCTGAGAAGATGCAAGTAATAAATTCTATTTTTTTTTTAATTTGCTGAGGTTAGACTTGTGACGTTGGATGTGATAGACTTTGGAATATGTTCCATTGGCTGATGAGAAGAATGTGTATTCAGTTTTGTTAGTATGAAATATTCTATTGATGTCTGTTAAATCCAGATGTTGAATGTTTAAGTTTAAATCTAAAATTTCTTTGCCTAGCTTCTTCTTAGAGGATCTATCCAGCACTGCTAAAGGATTGTTAAAATCTCTGACTACTATGGAGCTGGAGAAAATCAAGTTGCTCGAGTATGTTAGAGTTTCTCTTATAAATTGAGGCTCATTCCGGTTGGGTGCATAAATATTAATAATTGAAATGTCATCATATTGAGTAGTACCTTTAAAAAATATGAAGTGTTCATCCTTATCCTTTCTTATTTTGGATGGTTTAAAGCCTATTGTATCTGTGAAAAGGATTGCAACATCCAGTTTTTACTGCTTTCCATTTGCCTAGAATATAGATGAATATCCCTTCACCTTGAGTCTATATTCATCTTTTAAGGTAAGATGAGATTCTTATATGCACCAGCTATCTTGCCTGAGTTTTTGTATCCAGTCAGCCAACCTGTGCCTCTTTAGAGGACAATTTAAATCATTCACATTAATTGAGAACATTGATAAGCCTTTCAAAAGTCCAGTGGGCATTTTTAATCCTTCAGTGGCTGTGGAAATTGGAATTTGTTCAAAAGTTTCTGAGTAGATTTACTTTTGTGGTGGAGAATTACGCTGGTCATTATGGAAGATAGGTCTGAGAATCTCCTTGAGAGCTGGTTTAGTTATGGCAAATTTCTTCAACATGTGGATGTCATTAAAGTATTTAATTTGTCCATCATAAATGAAGCTCAGTTTAGCTGGATACAGAAGCCTAGGTTGAAGGTTATTTTGCTTTAGGAGATTAAAAGTCAATGACCATCCTCTTCTAGCTTGAAAGTTTTCAGCAGAGAGATCTGCAGTTATTGTAATATTTGTCCCCTTGTAGGTTATAGTTTTCTTACGTCTGGATGCTTTCAGAATTTTCTCCTTCATATTAACTCTAGTGAAATTGATTATGATGTGTCTGGGAGATGTCTTATTCGGGTTGAGTCATGCAAGAGTTCTGAAACTGTCTGCTATCTGAATTTCAGAATCTCTTGGCATGTCTGGAAAGTTCTCTTTCATAATCTCATGAGGAAGAGACTCTGTGTCTTGTGAAGATACCTTGTCACTTTCAGGAATCCCAATAAGGCGAATATTGGTTTTCGTCAAATTATCCCAGAGCTCTCTGAAAGAGTGATCTGTTTTTGCCTTCCATTTCTCTTTCTGTTTGAAAGATTGGGAGCTTTCGAAAGCTTTGTCTTCAATGTCAGAAATCCTTTCTTCTGCTTTCTCCATTCTGTTACTGAGGGATTTTAGTGTATTTCTCAGATCTTTGAGGGCTGCAAGTTCTTGTCTCAATGTGTCATAATCTTTGGTCATTTTATCTTTGAATTCGTTGAATTCTTGAGACATCTTTTGGATTACTGCTTGAAATTCTAATTCCATCTTTCCTCCATTCTGTTGATCTTATTTTCTATTCAGATTCTGAATTCAATTTCTGACATCTTTAGCCATTTGTTTATGCATGGCATCTTATGCTGTGTCTGGCTTGCTGTTCCTTGGGGGAGTTGATCTACTCTGATTATTCATGTTGCCAGAGGTTTTCCATTGATTCCACCTCATAATTTTTTTTCAATATTGCCTCTGGCCGTCCTCAGAGTTGAGGAGGTGTCTCTCCAAGATTAGACCCCAGTGGGATCACTCTATTGTTGCTGGATCTTTGTAGGGAGTGACCCTGTGTAGCTCCTCTGAGACTGACCCAGCAAGGGAGTTCTGGCTGTGAGGACAGCTCCAGAGTGTGGCACCCATGGCTCCAGCAGCAGGGCAAGGGATGGTGCACATGGTTGTGGGAGTGTCTAGTGGCCAGTGTCTTTGGCAAAGAGAGCTCCAGCTCCAGCAGTCTCTGGCTGGGAGAAGGGCTCCAGGCTGAGGCAGAGAGGGTTCTGGAGGGAGGGCCCAGGTGACAGGGCTTCTGGAGTCCCTGGCCAGATGCGTGGGGTTGGCGCAGAGGCAGGTAGGGTACAGGAAGGAGGATATGGGTTTTGCAGCTCCTGGAGTCCCTGGCCGGGGCGGGTGTGCAGAGGTCTGGCAGGCATGGGCACTGGCTGGTGAGAGCTTCCGGAGTCCTTGCAGGGACCTTGCAGTCCCTGGTGGGTCTCTGGGTGCAGATGGTGTGCGGAGGTCGAGTGGGTACAGGGTGCAGGGCCGCGGGGTTGCCAGCAGTGTCCATGGCTGGGGTTGGCGTTGGGTGGGTGTGGGCAGAGGTAGGTTTGTCGCAGCCCCCAGAGTGTTGGAGGGGGGTACTTGGTCCAGCAGACAGGGATGGATAGTGCTGCTCAAGAACCTGTTCCATCAGGCTCAGCAGAGGTCAGGCTTCTGGTTCTTCAGGTGAGAGGGGAAGGGTGCACTGAAAGTTCAGAATGGCAGGGAAAACTTTAGTTCAGTTTTTCTGCCTAGAAAGACAGTGTTCAGAGTCACAGCAGGGTCCCTGTGAGGAAGCCCTCCTCAATCCCCACAGCACTGTCCTGTGGGGAGAGACAGGAGTTCCACAGTTCACCGCTTATCTATTGAAAACCCACAGAAGTAAATGAAGAGAAAAAAGAAAGGAAACAGAAAAACCACAGCTTTATTGCAAGAGGGGATGGACACTTTTCCTTTCAGGTGAATTTTGTACCTGAAGCTTGCTTTCTTGGAGTCACAGCTTTCCTCAGCAGAGGTGATCTGCAGCTTTCACTTCTCTCTCTCAGCTGGGTTCCTAGTCTTCAGCTCAATTGGACAGTTTCTAGACATTATCTTTCCTTTTGGACAGAAGCCTCTTTCAGAAGCTGCTTCCAGTCAGCTGTCTTGCCCCTCCCTCCTGGGAAGATGATTTTTAAAAGACAGAGTAATCCTGCTATCCATCTTGTCTCAGTGCCTGCCTGCCAAGTCACTAAATCTAGAGAGACATCCCAAGTTCAGCCTCCCCATGCTGGTATGTAGTAGACCTACTGGGTTTTCAGCAACTCTATCTAGCTACTCTTACCTGAACTGCTGTCTGCACCCAGTTCCCGAATTAGCGACTCTTTCCCAGATGCCAATGAGTATAGTCACCCTCTGGCTGACTTCTCCATAATGAACTGCAGGTGTGATTGTCCCCCACTGCTGTCCAATGTGTTGGTCCCCCACAGGTTGCAAAGAAGTTGCTTAAATTCATACACAGAGGCATGACCCACCATGACATGCACAAACCCAGAACCTCATTGTACACAACACACATGAACACTTTCCTACTCTATCACACAAGTGATGTAATGAACACAGTCACTTATCATTCAGCATCACACATACTATGACATCCCCTTACTCTGTTCTACAAAGAGGTCTAACAATTAAGCTCACAAACTTATCCAAGAAAAAGTGCTGCATTTCTCATTGCTGAATATCATCCCTACAGTCATCTTTGAAGTGTTCAATGCACCAACACCAGTGCCTAGTCCACCCTTTAAAGCAGTATTGAAACTCTTTCTGGAATGGCCATCAAAGCTGTCATCATATTACCCTTGATGTACCAAATGTTACTGAAATGCCTTCCTTTCAAGATTTCATTGATCTTGAGGGTAAAGAAAAAGGTGAGTAGGGATGGTGTTCAAGTACAGTTATTTGTTTTACTGGCTAAAAAATCCCCCACAGACAGTGCCGTGTGAGCTGGTGCATTGTTGTGATGTGAGAGCCACAGCTCTCTCATGCCTAGACTTTCCTATTTCTATATGGTTGTTTACATGGTCTGCTATGTGTCTCGCAAGCAGCTGACAATTTTTACACACTATTCAACAAATTTTTGCTATGTTTTCATCAATTCTGCTCATTACTGGCCACCCTGACCTCTCTCTATAAGTGACACTTTCCCTCCCTTCAAAAAAACATTTAATACATTTGTAGACAGCCATTTTCTTCACAGCATTATCCTCATAAACTTGGACTACCATGTTCCTGATTTTACTTCCATTCCTGTTAAGTTTAATGAGAAATTTATGCATTTTTTCATTGTTCTAATTCAAGCTCCAACATTGTCTCAATGGCACCCAAAAACAAACAACAATGAATGCAATTCAGCAAGACACAGTCATACATTGACATGAACACAGCTGTGAGATACTGATATACAGAGGTTATGAAACCTTACCAAGTTGTTTGTACAGTGCTGCCAATGTAAGTGCACAGTGGCAAGTCCGCAAACTTAATTGTCAGACCTTGTATAATACATTCACAGACACACACAAAATATCACTTTGCCAGTGATTCTCAAATGTATCTAAACATTGGCTTTTTCTGGAAGCTTTAAAAAATTCTGGTGCCCAGGCCACAGCTCACACAAACTAAGTGAGGAGCTCTAGAGTTGGGATCAAGGTATGCATCTATGATTTTTAAAGCTACTCAAGTTATTCCAATATGAAACAAGGTTAAAAACTATTACTCTCCACCATGGCCCCATGACTAACAGAAAGAAGGAGAAGAAGGTCAGCTTCCTTTCAGAAAGGAAAAGACAAGAGAAATGAAGGAAACTAAAACTAAAAAGCCCCCAAAGGCTCCCAGTGGCACCTCTTGAATCATCATAGCTCACAGCAACCTCAAACTGTTGGGCTCAAACAATGTTCTTGCTTCAACCTTCTAAGTAGCTGGGACTACGGGCACCTGCCACAATACCTGGTTATTTTTTCTATTTTTAGTAGAGACAGGTTTTCTCTCTTGCTCAGGCTGGTCTGGAACTCCTGATCTCAGACATCCACCCACCTCAACCTCCCAGAGTGCTAGGGTTACAGGTGTGAGCCACCACACCTGGATCATCTGGTGTTTCTTGCTCATATCCTGCCATATCTTCTTCCATGTGTAGATGTTCCTTACTCAAGAACCACTAGGAATAACACACTTTTGTCAAACAATGTTGAGCATAGTGACCTAATACAATGAGAAAGACAGCACAGAATGGAGAATTGGGGACAGCTCAGTCAGAGACTGTGCATAGCAACTTCCTGTGGGATTTGCACTTATGCTACATGATTTGGGGGAGGTTTCGAGGAAGCAAAGATTGGATGTGTCAGAGAATGAGAGTAACTCTGAGTGGGTATCTGAAGGAATCTTTTCTAGAGGTCATGAGGAATGAAGCACTGCTAATGCTATAATTGATAGAGAAGGAGAAGTCCAGCCAGGAAATAAGGATTTGGGGTCTTCATTATGGTTTAGACAATGTTCTTATCTTGCTTGTGCTCAGACACAAGTGATCTTGCATTTGTCTTTTTTCATACTAGCCACAGAATGGCCTTGTCTGCTGTTGGCCCTGTGGGAGGTTGTTCCCATTTAGCAGGAAATAGAGGTGTGTACCGAGCTAGCTTCTAACTTTCAGTGCCTGCTTTTCTCCTCACAGCTTGTCCTCTGTTCTCCACCTAAAAACTACATTGTCTCTAAGCCCTTTAAATGTGTCTGTTCTTTCTACCAAGTCATTTACTGTTATCTTTTCAATTTCCTTTATAATACATAGCATAGTGCTGGATGTACAGATGAAGGAACCCCAACACTCCTGAAAAGTACAGGTTTAGATTTAAAATCAAAAGATATAACATTCAATTCCCACTGTCTACTTGCTCGGTGTACAACCTTGGCAAGTGGTTCAACTTCTCAGATCCTCATATGGGGATGATAATCCCTATTTAGCCCACTGAAATTCTGGGGAGAAGAAAATGAAGCAAATTGCAACTTTAAGGAGTTGACAAAGCAGCAGATTCTTAAGAAATAACACATGAGTAGGTAAATGGAGTGACGAGGTGATTGGTTTGATCAATACCTTTAATAAGGGTAGCAAAGGACAATTGGCTTGAGGGACCCCTAAAGACTCCAGAGTTGATATAGAAAGTTGAATAACAAGGTAGACTTCTAATCATCTAGGGTGACCCTTCAGCTCTTACTAACAGCCTTCAAGGGTAAGCAACTAGAGGTTTAGTTTGATTAGAAAGCAACATTCCAACATTTCCTGTATGCCTACTATGTACCAGGCAATGTGATACAGAAGTGAAAAGAATTACACAGTTTCTTTCTGAAGATGCTTCTGGTTTTTTAGGACAAAGAGAGACACAAACCAGATAATTGCAATTTGGCACTATAAACAGTAGAAGCACTTACAAGACAAAGCATAGCATAGAGCAAGGAAGAGTTAATTCTATCATAGACTGGATCGGACCAACTGGAAATGATATTAGGAAAATCCACAGGAAGGAACCTGCAAGTGGGTTTCTGAAGCATAGACAGGAGTTTTCCAGTCAGAGAGATGAGAAAATGTCAGGGGCAAATAATCTCTAACCAAACGGGCAACAGAGACAAAGTTTTTACAGCATAAAATACGTCAATGTGTCCTGAGATCTTGAAAGCCATTCACAAGTAAGGCATATCTTGCAACCCTAGCCCATAACAAAATCGTGCACAGCATAGCATTCACTTATAAATTAAGGAAGTCATGAGTAAACACAATAGCTATTATTATCAAGGGGTTTAACCACTGTGACAGAATTCCAACTATACACAGAAGTGTGTATGTTTGTGTATAGTCTAGATTTGCCTTATAGTTATCATTACATTGTTTTCAGTCTTCTTATTCCACATTTACCACTCTTTGGAATTAATTAAGTGGTTGACTAGTTTCAGTGCTCAAAACTAGGTATTCTGAACAAAGATTACATCAATATTGAGGTTTTTTATTTTATTTTATTCAACCCACAGTTAGCTGCTATCTGTCTTCAAAATAACTTACTCAAGAAGGGTATGACCTGAGGGCACAAGATTCCCTCCCATCTCTTCTGAGTTTGGCTTCCAAAAAGTCAAGTTTAGTTGATTATTTGTAAGGTGACAGGCCACTAGAGAGCCCTGGGCTCTTCCTGAAGCCTTTGCTTTTATTTTAGCAGAGATTCAGAAACTAATTTAGGAGCAGCTGCTAAGAGCTTTGGGCTTCATAGGCTATGTGAGTTAAGGATCCCTGGATGGCCAAAACTGAAAGTGATCCATCTGGCTGAATTTACTGGCCAGAGAGGTCTCCCTTGAAGGATCCTTTTAGGGCACATTTCAAAGGATCAGTTCCTCCCAATGCTCCCATGCTGAATCTGCACCACAGCCTACTGGCCAGCTCACCACTGGAACCACCCATACATGTCAGCTGAGTCTAAGGGCAGTTAGTATTAAAGTAATGGGGTCACAATGACAGTGTGCACAAGGCAGTGGTCACTAATAGAACACTTCTTCAGGGTCAAATGAAAATGAGGAAGACCTTGATGGCTATCTTTATCATATCTGAGTGCTTTCAAAACTGACCACAGACTGGGTAGCTCAAACACCAGAAATTTATATTTCATAGATACGGATATGTGAAGTCCAAAATCAGGGTGGCAGCATGGTCAGGTTGCAGTGAAGGTCTTCTTCCAGGTTCTGGATGGCCAAATCAGCAGAAAGTAGACAAGAAAGCCTTCTGGTCACTTTCATAAGAACACTAATCCCATTCATGAGGGCCCCACTTTCATGACCTAATCACCTCCTGAAGGCCCATCTCCTGATACCATCGTCTTGGGGGTTAAGACTTCAACATAGGAATTTGGGGGTGGGGAGAACACAAACATTCAGTCCAATGCAAAGTCCAAATGAAATTGTTTTCTGAAACACACACACATAAGCTTCTATGTATAGAAATAAAAGTTTAAAAATCAACCAAAAAGTTGAGGGATCCCAGGGTGGAATGCAAACTGTGATGATGAAAGACTCTCAACTGTCTCATAAATGTTTGAGAAAACCTCACTGCAGGCAGTGGGAGAATAAAGGGCTTACTTAAGTAACTTTATAAAGAATATTTGACTGAAAATGGCAACTAATGTAAAAAAAAAGTACATAAACACTAAGTGGAAAAAAAGAAATTGTTTCATGAAATGGTAACATAAAAAAAAAGTCATGTAGTGAAATAATCTATTATTTTATATCCATGATTCAAATTGGTATATGACCTAAATAAATTAAATACAAGCAGACATTTGGTTTTCTCATTTGCATTTCTAGAAGTTTATATATTCAAACTTGCAAAAAAAAAAAAAAGGCATTTAACCATCTCATTGAGAAAATGAAAGTCATTGTTTTCAAGGCTACTGAAGTATTTAAAATTGAGTACCGTTGAGAGAGGACCAAGCTGACTAGGATTGGGAGGGGTGCTGGAGAGGCCAAGTCTTGATGCCACTGCCCCATCTTCAAGTACCACCTAGAACAGGCACCTGGCACTCCCAGAGCTATCTGTATTTGTGGTCTGCACTTTCCCTCTGACCTCTCTCCCTCCCTCAAATCTTGCATTTGACACTCCTAGGTACTAAGCTCACTTCTATTCTGTTACCATGCCCTCTCCTCTCTTTAAATCTTAGGCTTAAAACTACTTCCATGACTCTTTCCTGGTTTATTTTATTTTTATTTTTACTTTACACCAGCATCCTAGAGGTATAATTTATATACAATAAAATGGACCCATTTTAAAAGTACAACTTGATGAGTACACCCATAAAACCACTCTCCCAATCAAAAGACAAAACTCAAATGATTTCCCTCATTACCCCGTGTAGTCAGTCCTTTCACTTAATATGGGTTCGTTTTCCTGATCTAGAAATTATTATAAATGGAATCATATAGTACGTGCTCTTTCATATCCAACACATCTTCTGCTGAGAGATGTTTCTGAGATGTACCAGATTTACTGTTGCACATACCAGTACTTTTGTTTAAGAAGTGTTTCTTTGTATGAATACACCCTGTTCACTTATTCACCCCATGTTGAAGGACACTTGATTTCTTCCAGTTTTTGATTATTATGAAATAGCTATAAACACACAAGTCCTGCACTGCCTTTGTTCAGTGTTGGAACATGGTCATTGCATGTATCTTGCCCTGTTATCTGTTTATAATGGGAATGTACTATTGGCCAAGGGCAGGATCATCTTTAATTCTGATCAACAAATTTGCACCCCAGCTCTAGATCTTCTGTCCCCACCCCACCTTCTAGAATGTGCTATTTGACAACCCTAAGACCCTCCTTGCCCTAGAATAACATTCCCACCAGCCAGGCCCCTCCCTGAAAATGGAAAAGAAGTATTTAAAAATCAGGCTTTGGTGACTAGGTTGATATTAACATCAACCAGTGATAAGTGCTGTGGATGGTGTGTGTCCCCCAACGTGATCCCACAGAGAAGGGTACCTCCCTTCATAGTACCCTTCGCCTGGCCTATAACACTAGTCTAATTGATCACAAGAAGCCCATTTTGATGAATAGTCAACAAAATACCTGTCACAGTAAAGGAAAATAACGTAAGACTAAGAAACTGTCACACACCAGAGGAGTCTAAGGAGACCTTACAGTGAAGTGAAATGCCGGACCCTGGATAGAATTTTGAAAGAGAAAAAGGACAGCAAGGGTTGGATGGGGAACAGAAAAATCTGCATAAAATTTGGAGCTTGGTTCATTGTAAGGTACCAGAGTTGTTGTCTCAGGTTTTTGCCTTTTTTTTTTTTTTTTTTTTTGCAGACAAAGCGTTACTCAGTCACCCTGGGGTTGAGTGCTACAGCATCATAGCTCACAGCAACCTCAAATTCCTGGGCTCAGCCTCTCAAGTAGCTGGGACTACAGGCACCCGCCACAATGTCTGGCTATATTTTTAGTTGTAGTTGTCATTGTTGTTTGGCAGGCCTGGGCCAGGTTCAAACCCACCAGCTCTCGTGTATGTGGCTGGTGCCCTTGCTGCTGAGCTACAGGTGCTGAGCCTGGTTTCTCAGTTTTGACAAATGTATGGACTGTGGTGATGGAAAATATTGACAACAGAGAAAACTGGGTAAGAAATTGCCTGTACTATCTTTGCGACTTTTCTGCAAGCATAAAATTATTCCAAAATAAAAAATTAATTATAAGCACATGAGAGCCAGTAACACGATAACCCTGAGCTGTAACTGTCACAGTGAGGCTTGCTCAGCACCCTAAGATCTTCTCAGCACCCCCACGCCTGCATTTCCCAAGAAAGTCAGGATAGCCCCTTCTCCATTTCCACTTCTCATTTACTCTATAGTTCCTCTTTGTCCAGATCTGCCTGGGATTTCTGATTATCAAATTGTTGCCTTGTTAATGTAGTCAGAAATCCTTTACTGTGACCTTTCCCACTGATGGGACAGTGAACTGACCCAAACCAAGGAAAGAGGGGCTCATTTGTGCAAGGAAGAGAGATGTTCACACTCAATCCCAACTGGCTTCAGGCAGAGAGAGACAAGGCCAAAAGGGACTCATGCCATCCAAAGTCTTCGGGCTGCAGTGCAGCCTCTGATACCCCAAATTTCCCATTACTTCCTCATTTCTACTGGGAAGCAGCACACCCCAGAGTGGGCGAATGGCTGTCTTAGAAACCCTGACCCCAGCTCTGTGGTTTTATTTTCCAAGGTTAATGATCTAAATAAATTGGCCCCATCTTGCCTCTGCTAAGCTGCTTGAGAAAGGATGTTTTATGGTCAACATAGATCAAATTGGTACTTTCTTCCTTGGAAAGTCGTCCTCCGTACAAGTTCTAACTCTACCTAATGAACCAATATTAGTTTAACTACATGTTATCAATTAAAAGTCGAATTTTATGTAGGCTTTTTTCTCCCTAAGGGGAAAAAAAGAAATATTATACTTCAAAGTTCCTGTAACAGGACAGTAGACCTGAATTTATAGGCCCCTTTTAATGGACATGGTGAAATATCTTTTATGGGTGTCCTACCCTTGGGGACTTCATTCTCCTTCCAAGCAAAATCTGGCCACAGATAACTATTGCCCTGGTCATTTAGCTTTCATGTGTGGGAGAAGACCTTTCATCCTAGGTTCTCAATCTTTTTTCCATCCCACACCACTTTCCTGGTAAGTCAACATGAATTGGGTATGCAGAAAACAAAAGCCACATTTTCTGGCCTCTCCAAACCAGAGATTTAGGGAAGTTCCTTTATTTGGGTTCCTCTAGAAGTAAACCCTGAAATGAGGATCCAAGTGAAAGAAAGTTATTAGGATGTGACCCAAAGATCCATAAGTAGAAGGAAGAGAAGTAAAATGGTGGGAAGAACTAATATGTACAAAGGTGTGTTATCAGATACACAATTATTACAGGAACTGCGGCTTAGCCTCACTGGCACACCCTCAAGATCCAGATACCTTGAGCTTTCTACCAGAAAAACAGAAAGCTGGGTATTGATCTCAATTGTCATAGGTTGGCAGCTACTCTTGGGGATAGGGGAGCTAATTTCCCCGCCCACCTGGTCTCGTCTTCTAGACTCTGCCTATGGACAGAGTAGAACTCAGTCACCAAAGAACGCCTTCAATAGAGACACAGACACTGGCATTTGGAAGTTAGGCCACTTCCAGGGAAATGGAAGGAACTGATCAGAGATGGGCTGGGCAGCAGCCACACCTGTACAACAGTACATCAGGGCAGAGATGGGGATGGAGGCTAGCCCTTCAGCCCTCTGGCCATGTTGGATAAACCTCATTTCTGCCTATGGTATCAAGTGAAAGCACTGGCTACAATTTTGAATATAGAGTGGTGGTTAGTCCAGCTCTGGGAACCTGTGGCTAGAACTCGCCATGTACCTGACAGTAGAAAGATGACCGGGCCAGCAAGGCTAGTTCTGCCCTTAATGGTCACCTTAGGAGAGTTGCTTGACCTTTCTGAAACTCAGTTTCCTCTGCCTGTGAGGTGGGGAGAATAAGACATTATCTCATTAGTACTTATCTTGAATGAAAACTAATATTACCCCACATTTATAATCAAGAAAACTGGGGTATCTGGTGTTGCTGAGAGAATCAGGTGAGAAAATTCACTCATAAGATAAACAGGTTCTGTATGGACTGAATGATTTGTTACCCCCCAATTCATACATTGAAGCCCTAACCTTTAAGAAGATGGTATATATAGGTGTGAACTTTAGGAGGCAATTAGGTTTAGATGTAGTCATGACAGTGATGCCTTCGTGATGGAATTAGTTCCCTTATAAGAACTGGAAGAGACAGGATACGTCTCTCTCTCCAAGAACACACACCACGAAAAGGTCATGTGAAGACACAAGCAAGAAGGTGGCTGTTTACAAGCCAAGATGTAAACCCTCACCAGACACTGAATATGCGGTACTGCGATCTTAGACTTCCCAGCCTCCAGAACTCTGAGAAATAAATGTTTGTTGGTTAAGCCACTCAGTCTCTGTTATTTTTCTTATAGCAGCTGAAGCTGACTAAGATAAAGTAGTATTGATAAGATCTCCATGAAGGAAGTCTTTTCAAGACAACCTTTTGAAGCAGGGATGCCAAAAATACAGCCATAAAAGGCTGTCCTTGGGTTATTATATAAAGGGTATGGTAACCAATGTATGAAAATGGATACTAGATTTAACATGCTGTTACAAACACCAAAACTGCATGTACCTCATGATTGTTTGGACCCTGGTTTTTTTAAGGAGTTATAAAATATATATTTGAGACAATTGGAGAAATGTGAATATAAACCAATGTATTAGATATTGTGTTCATTTTCTTAGGTGTGATATGGTATTGTAGCTACATAGGGAAACAGTCTCATTTTTTCAAGATTCACGTTCACACAGGTAGGAGTGAAATGTTATGCTGTCTCTACTTAATGTAAAATAGTGTAAAATGATTAAGTAAAATCTGGTAAAATTCTAACTAATGCTAGATGGGCATCAGATAAGTATTAATCATATTGTTTTCTCTAATTTTCTGTATGTTTAAAAAGTTTCATAATAATTTTACAATGTTTTAAATAAATTTTTAAAATAATTTTTTCAAACATCAGAAAAGTAGAGAGCATAACTGGAATTTATCAATGCTGTTACATTGCACCCAAGTTCATTTATTTTTTTCTTTGAAAATTTTATTAAGATAACTGTAGATTGGAGGGAGGAGCCAAGATGGCAGTCTGTAGCCAGCTTTCTGCAGACACTCCTGTCCAGAAGGAGAGTTAAAGGACAGAAATTTAGCAAGAAAGCCAACGGTTTGGAGCTGAGTCAAGAGACAAGGTCAGGGAACGCACATCAACCCTATTGGAGCGACCTGCGACCCCAAGGATACAAATAAAAGGTACAGAGCACATCACCAGGTGGACGGGAGTCCCCTCCTCCAAGAGAACAGCTCACAGTATACGCCATACCTCCATACAAACAAGCGAGCAGAGTTCGGCTGTCCTCCCACTGTACCCCATGGGAGAGACCCTCTAAAAACCAGACCTCCTTCCCCTGTGCCGCTGCACCCTCCTGCCAGGCATAAAGCGGTATAAAACTGTATATATTCTCCACCTGCAAGTTGGAACTCCTGGCACTCCCCTCCACTCTCACCCTGAGGTCTGGAGGTCTGTCCCCCAC
>CAUYON010131005.1:0-15825 GCA_963573935.1 Arctocebus calabarensis | reverse complement strand
TTCATCCAGGTAGTAAGCGAGCTTGGCTACTTATTCAATATCTACATGTCAAAACATGTTTGAGTGGTCTGTAAATAAAGTTATTTATTTATTTTTAAGAAACAGAGTCTCACTTTGTTGCCCTTGGTACAGTGCCGTGGCGTCACAGCTCACAGCAACCTCCAGGTCTTGGGCTTAGGCAATTCTCTTGCCTCAGCCTCCCGAGTAGCTGGGACTACAGGCATCTGCCACAATGCCGGGCTATTTTTTTTATTGCAGTTTGGCCGGGGCCAGGTTCAAACCCGCCACCCTCTGTATATGGGGCCAGTGCCCTACTCCCTGAGCCACAGGTGCCACCCATAAATAAAGTTATTTTTATATTTGGGTAAATATTACTTTATGTAGACATTTTAAGAAGGAAATTATTTGCTAAATGGTCTTCACTACATTGGAGAGGTGAGCCTTTTTAATAGAGGTCAAGGCTATTTGATTTTTCCTGGAGTTGCTTCTGTTATGGCTCATTCCTCTGATCAAATCTTTTGTTGTCCACCCCCCTCCAATCTGCCTCATCCAGCCCACAGTCAAACCTAAATTTCCGTCATTTATTTGAATACCAACTTTGAATTATTTAAACTACTGGCCTTTCGAAGTCAAATCTACACCTGGATTATTTCCCTTAGCCTTGGACCAGCAAACTCCTTATTTTTACCCTTTTCCCCAAACTTATACTGCTGAAGTCTCAAGGGTGTCTCATGGTAGAGTCTAACTTATGATATATTTTATAATTATCACTCACTAAATTAGCAGTTTCAATTAGTATTGCAAACACTTCAAACTACTCAATTTTTTAAAACTTAATTTCCTATTATTTGAATATAATTTCACATAATAATCATTTGAAGATGCATTATATGATTCATTACATATATCAGGGAAAAGTCACTAAAACAAAATTCTCAGCTGACATTTCATAATTTACTTTTAGTTACAACTAACTGTATTAATATGTAAGTAATTATTTGAAAGTGTTCCAAGATTTTCTTGTTTTAAATGCACTTTACCCTAGCATTTTCTAAATGATTCTTCCAGGATAAATCTTACATTACATATTTCATAATTAGAAATGGAAGGGAGTGGTGTTTGCTAATGAATATTGTTAATGAGTATTATTTGGTTTTCTCTATTTTTTTTTTTATAATTTTATTGAATCATAATTCTGTACATTGGTGCAATCATAGGGCACGATTCATATACATTAAATCACATCATAATAAAGATATTTGGTTTTCTCTATTTTTATCATTTGGGTAATACTGATTCTTATTCCCTGACCCATAAATCAGTAATATAGGCCCACATGGATCTGGGAGGTAAGATAGGCAGAAAAAAATATTTTATTTTGCTTCTCAGGGAGATTTGTGATCTATTTTTCTTTGTTTGCCACTCTGCATAGGCAAAGGAGTATGTTAGTTAGCACAGACTAGCAGATGTTACAGTAACAACCCTGACATCTTAGTGACTTAACACTAAAAAAATTTATTTCCTACCCATGCGTATAGTCCCAGCTACTCAGATAGGAGCATTGGTTGAGGTCAGGAGTTTGAGACCAGTCTGGGCAACATAGTGAGATCCCCAAATCTTAAAAAAGTTTATTCTTATTTACGCAAAATTTTCTCTTGGTCTGGGTGTTTTTCTAGGGCAATTGTGTTCCAACTGATGAGCCATCAAGTGCTGACTCACCAATCATAATGGCTCTGCCTACTCAGTGTAAGGCTTTTTTGGTTGGTAAGCAAAGAGCTAAGAATCTCACACTGTTGAATGCTTTGGTCCAGAAGTGGCTTAATATATATATACATGTATGTTATATGGTGTATACATATATATACACATACACATCATTGGGCACATAGTCTTATGATGCCATCTAAGAAGAAATTTGGAAGTATAATCTATGTGACTAGAAAGCAGAATAGAGTTGGACAAGGGTAAATGTTAGCAGTTTCTATTTCAGGGAGGTACTTTGTAGGTCATAGGAAATTCTTCAGGAGATAGATGATCTCCAGTTTTGCAACACTCTATACACCCATCAGTACCCATAGTGATTGTGTAAAAGTAAAAAGGGCTGTACCAATGGAATGTGTGTATTTTCTATGTAAGAATAAAATAGGTAAGGGCAATAGAACATACTAGAGTAAAATATATTCCACATTCATTTTCTTAAATATTAGAATAACATTGTCAAAATAAAATATTTCTAATAATTTTATTACAGATTTTTATATGCTGTATTTTTGCAAAAGGAATAGCAGAACAACCTTTTCCAACGTGTGTTATGTTTGTGCTCACTGAATAGAAGAATTTTAACATCAAGTATGGGAAACATTGGTCTCAAAAGTTTCCTTATTTTCTGAAGATTTCTCAGACTCTTTAATATGTTAATTTTTGGTGGATGTCTCAAAGAAACAGATATAGTTTGAGGCATTTCTAAAATCTATGATCAAGAAACCTTTTTTTCAAGGAGAATCTCTCTGGACTAATTAAGTAAAAGAAGAATTCTGTGCAATGCTCTTTGGAAACTTTGGGCTAGACATACCTTTAAAAATCGAATTAAAGGACAAAGTTTTGTAGAAAGGGCAAACTTCTCAATACTTTACTCTAAAAGCTTGCCATGAACAAGTGTTAAGACTAATGTTCCTTGTAGAGCTATTGTGGGCACTAGAAGAAAATTGACCAGAAGACTGATTTCAAGAAAGAGTCGTGACCCTATAGGCACGAAGTATATGTATATAGTATTATCTTGCTTTTCTTTGTTAGGAATGTTAGGAAGCTCCAGATTAAAATTGGATATTGGCCTGAAAGATAAAATACCCATGATTTAAGAGATGAAAAGCATGCATACATTTTAGAGGGCAAGAACTCAAACATCCTTCTTCATTTACTCCCAGAGTGCTCATTAACTTCTGTGTTTGTCTGCCTCTTGCAAAATGATATAAAAATTATGAATAGCAAAAGCCAGTATTGGGAGAATTAGAAGCAATGGGAAAAAACAGTGCAAAGAAAATTGCATCCATACTCATTCATAGCTGGTGCTTGCAAATTGCTGTAACCTGAGTTTCTCCCCTGTGCTCCTGAAGCAGGGGCGTTGCTCCCTCTGCCTGCCTGTGGATCCATTGCCATCCATAGCCCCGTCATCTTCCTCCCCACAACTGACCCTCGTTCTGTGCTCTGTCACAGAGCTCAGGACATTCAAAGACACTGCTTCACAGATTCTTCCCATCTCTTGTGTTATCTTTTCTCTTTTTTGCTTTCCATTCTGTAATTCCCCCTAGCAAATAAGCCTGTTGCTATTTCTGTCATATTAAAACAAATTTTTCTTTTGACCTCACATCTCCAGCCAATAGTAGTTGCATTTCTTTTCTTTCCTTTGTAGTAAAACTTGTCCCAAGAGTTTTCCTTCCCACCATTCCACCAAAACTTTCTCATCAGGGTCATCCGTGAGCTGTATATTATGAAATCCATATCAGATCACACGTATGGTGATCTCAGACCTCATCTACACACAGTTCAATACTCTCTTCCTTGATATTTTTCCTTCACTTAGCACCCAGGACTCCAGCCTCCTGGTTTTTCTTGTCTCCTATGTGCTCCTTCTCAGCGTCTCTTGTTAATTCCTCTTCCTCTCCTTTGCAACTGCTCATTCCTTGTTCTTTCTGTCCCCTCTTCCGTGCAGGTCTTTTTTCTCTCTTCTTTTTCCCTCTTCTCATCTCTACTCTCTCCCTCTTCCCTTCTCTTCTCCCTTTATCACTTCTGTTTTCTTCTAGTCCCTTGGTGAGCTCTGTTCATATAGTTTTGATATCATAATACACTGCCCACCACTTCCAAATTTCTATCTCCAGCCAAGATTCATATGCTAAAAACTCCACATTCATCTATTCACTCTCCACAGTACACCTTAACTTCACTCATCCGATGTGGATTTATTGATACTCTAACTCAAACCTGCTCCATTTCAGCTGATCACAAATTCATCCTTTGAATTGCTCAAATTAAGACTTGGAGTGATTCTTGATCCTGACAGGCTCCTGAACTTGCTCCGCAAAGCCAATTCCATTGGTTATCATTTTTTTTTTGAGACAGAGTCTCACTATGTCACCCTCAGTAGAGTGCAGTTGGTGTCACAGCTCACATCAACCTCAAACTCTTGGACTTAAGCGATTCTCTTGCCTCAGCCTCCCAAGTAGTTGGGACTACAAGTGCCGGCCAGAATGCCCAGCTATCCATTGGTTCTAGCTTTAAACTATTTCCAGCATCTTGCAGTTGCTTATCATCTCCAATGCTACTGTCATCTTTCATATGGATTATTAGATAAAAGTAAATATACATTTGTAACCCCTATGGTCTATTACCAAACCAGCAACAAGAATTCTTCTTTTCTTTTTTTTTTTTTTGTAGAGACAGAGTCTCACTTATTAACCCTCGGTAGAGTGCTGTGGCATCACAGCTCACAGCAACCTCCAACTCCCGGGCTTAGGTGATTCTCTTGCCTCAGCCTCCTGAGTAGCTGGGATGACAGGCACCCGCCACAACGCCCGGCTATTTTTTTTGTTGCATTTTGGCCAGGGCTGGGTTTGAACCCGCCACCCTCAGTATACGGTGCGGGTGCCCTACCCACTGCGCCATAGGAGCCGCCCAAGAATTATTCTTTTTAAAGGTTAAGTCAGGGCTTATTTCTGTGCCTAAAACCTTTCATTCTCTCTCATCTTACTTAAAATAAAAGCTAAATCATTTATGAAGGTCTATAAAGTCCCATGCAATCATCTCACCCTCTTACTTACCTCAACTAGTTTGATTTTCTACTCCTAATGCCTTCGCTCACTCTATTCCTGCCAGAAAGGGTTCCTGACTCTTCCAGGAGCATGCCAGGCAGGCTTCCTTGTAAGGGCCTTTTCAGGAGCTGTTCCCTCTGTTTGGACCATTTTTCCATCACATGGCCAAATCCTTTCACTTTTTCCTGTCTTGGCTCACATGCTACCTTTCTAGTGGGACTACCTGACCACCTTACTTTAATATCACACTTTATCCCTTCTCCTCCACAGTCCCCATCTCTTTATCTCATTCCGTTTTCCTTTTTTACACATCATTTATTATCTTATTTTATTACTAATTATGTTATTATCTGTTTCCTCCTGGTGAAATGTAAGGTGTCTGCGGGATCTTTCCTTGTTCTCTTCAAAATTGCACAGATCTGTGACTGGCATAGAGTGGAGTAACTCTTTAGTGAATGAAGGAATTAGATATAGTATAAGATGTGTGTATTTCATAGTTCAATTATCCAAACTATTACAAACCATTTATTTGTATGATAAAATAGCTTAATTTGGATTGAGACATTCTGATTCTACCAAATAAATGATATCTATTCATGAAGCAACTGGGATACTGATTTAGTTATCCCCCAAATGCGTTTTCAGTTCCAAATGATAACATCTCTTTTGCTATAACTTTTCCATCTCATTATTTTTCTTTCAGACATTTTAGTGTTGGAAAATAACTTCTGTTCAAATGGCATTGTCCAAACTGTTAGAGATACTATCTTGTAAGGAATTATGGTCAGAGGGAGACAAAATCAGTTTATATATCAATACTGTTGGATTTTTAGATACTTAGAAAACTAGGAGACAGCCTCTCAGTTATAAGATCAGAGGAGAACTTTAATAGAAACTTTTATTGAGTTAAAAAGTTAAAATCAAGTGATAACTATTTTTATATAGGCCACCTTTTCCACATGGGACATGTGAGTTTATCTTTTAAGGACCTTTAAAGGAATAAATTCTCTCTGTCCCAACCCTCTGAGCTGTTTATATTGGCACAATGACTTACCCATGCAATTTAAATTTCATGTTCAAGCCATAATAAATGGTGTAATGAAAATTTTCTCTATTGGCAATTATAAGCAAGATATTTCAGTCCTTTCCAGTACTTATAGAATATTTAAAAGTTGGTTTTATATATATAAGAGGTCAAAAGGAATCCATATGAATTCATATTTAGATAATTTGTAATGTATCTTTCAGCTAGTATTGCTAGCAGAAAAGATACAAATACAATATTGCCAAGGGACCTGAGAAAGCTTCATAGAGGATTTCAGACCCAGTTAGCCCTAGATCTGGCATACTTGAAGCCAATCTTTCTTTGACTCCTTCAGTTATGTGCAACAAAGAGGTCTTCTTTTTGCTTAAGCCAATCCGAGTTGAATTCTGGCACTTATCAGTTAAGTAGACCCTTCATCAAGGGCTAGGAATAACCAGGACTTACGCTGAGTTGTCACAAAGAAGGAACGGAGAAGAAAGGAAGCTAATGCTTACATAGCAAGATGGAAGTGTGCTGCCCTGGTGAAGAGAGGTATCCCTTGAGAGAGGGAGGAAGCAGATTGGCTGATTAATGAGTGGGAAAGCTTCCCATCCCACTCAGTGGCACGGAGGACTCCATGGAGATAGTACATCCATGTCTGTGATGTGTTCACAGACTGCTTTAGCTTTAACAGCAGAAGTGTGGGGCCCTGTGACCAACACTGCCAGCAATGTTGTCTGAAAGGCTTCCAAAATGTCATAGCATGGCCTAATAGGATTATCCCAGTTGCCCCCAAGTACTATAAAAATATTTTTATTTTCACTGTGTTTTCTGATGAGAAAGGAGATTGGAAAGTACCAGAAGAGGACTGCCATGTGGAGCTTCTGTCATAGAGCCTGTAGTAGGTGAATTATCATCCCCCAAAGATGGCCATGAACCTGTGAATTGGTTATGTGGGGCAATTAAGGTTGCATATGGAATTAAGGCTGTTAGTCAGCTGACTTCAAAATGAGGAGATGATCCTGGATTATCAAAGTGGGCCCAATATAATCAAAAGAATCTTTAAATGGGAAAGAGGGAGAAAAAAGAGTCATAATCTGAGAGATGGCCTCATGATGAGAAAGTCTGTACCTCCCATTGCTGGCTTTGAAGAGGGAAGAAGGGGTCACTAACTAAGGAGCATGCAGCCTGTCTAAGCTGGAAAACACAAGAAACTGGATTCTGCTCTGTGGTCTCTACATAGGAACCCTTTGATTTTAGGTCAGTAAGGCCCCTTTTGGACTTCTAACCTCCAGAACTGCAATGCAACAGATTTGTTTTGTGTTTAGGACGTGAAGTTTGGGTATTTTGTTACAGCTCTAATGTCCCATGAAGGGCAGAAGATCAGTGCTTGATGAGAAAATCAGGCAATGGAAAGAGGATTAGTAATAACGATGAGAGATGTGGACTAAGGGCCAGGACTTTCCCCATGTTGTTGTCACCATATTAGTCCCAGGGCATTTCTTGGAGAGATGGTAGTCCTTTCTTTAGAGAAGGATTTCTATTATTTGAAATTCGTGCACTTTCATGCACTTTTCTCTTTCTCTCTTTTTATAAGAGGCAGGGTCTCACTCTGTCACTGTTGCCAGGCTGGAGTACAATGGTTCCACTATCACAGCTCACAGCAAGCTCAAACTTCTGGACTTAGCAGTCTTCCCACCTCAGCCTTCCAAGAAGCTGAGACTACAGGCCCATGAGTGGCTAACATTTTTTTATTTTAGTAGAGATGGAGTCTCACTATGCTGCTCAGGCGGGTCTCGAACTCCTGGTCTCAATCAGTCCTCCCACTTTGGCCTCCCAAAGAGCTGTGATTGCAGGCGTGAGCCATAGCACCCAGCCTGCTTCTCTATTTTGACATAGTCCTCACCAGCAATAACCACGACTCCATCTGTGCTGACAACTGCCACTCAACTTTTGTGTGATCTCCTTTACAACTTGCATTCACTTTGAACAGTACCCAATTAACTACAAGGCTCATCTCTTTTCCTATTCTTGACCTCTCTTAACTCCATGAGTGGCAGTAGGCCCAGCCCCTCCCAACCCTCCTTTTGTGCCTACTTTTTCACTGAATTTGGAGCACTGCATTAGTGAAAATAATTATCATTTGTCTATTGACAGCCCAAAGTTTTAAATTATAAGTTGATTTGTAACAGTTTATATAGTTCCACTGCATAATAAAAATGTAGAAACATTAAATTCACTTTCTTCAAACAGAAGCATGCTACTAATTGGGCTGAAAAGCTCTTATATTAATGGTATCTAATCACATTTTTGCCAGTCTTTTTTCTTTTCCCAGCTCCTCTGAGTAGAGATAGGAAACTGTAGACTAAACTCTCAGACACTTAATTTTACTTGTTGACGGTGACTGGATGGTCAGTGGCTGTTTTTCATGTAGCTTGAAGTATTTTCCATAATAAACTACAAAATAAAGAGTAACTTGGCAGTCTTTAGTGCTGCTATTTTTCTTATAAAAATCACTTGGTATATATTGGTTGGATTGTAGTTTAAGATGTAGCATTTGTTTTAATCAGACAGAATAAAAAATGAATTGCCCAGGGTGAAAGCTTTTTTCAGAATAGTTAGATTCTTCATTTTTTTCCCCACTATTACTTGCAAAGAAGATAAAATCACCCTTATTCTATTTAGCCTATTGCCTGAGGGACAGATTTTTTTTCATTTAGTTTCACTGATGCATTAGCATTTGTGACACAGCAGAAGCTGGAACATTACAAATGTCTGTAATTGTTTGCATTGCTGTAGGGAATATAATGTTGTTAATATCTATTACTGGATTAAATGAATGAATTAAGTAGCCAGAAACAAATATGATTGTCAAGCATGATTTAGTTGGCGTATAGCTTTAGAACAGCTGCCAAATTTAATATGGAGGGTGGAGGAGGGTTTTATAACGTTCACAAATACCAGTGTTGGACACCTCCCTCTGCTTCCCCACTAGATGGAGGCCTTGCTTTGCTTTAAAGCTATGTGCTGCCTGGATGCTGCAGTGTGGTGGAAAATGAAGTCCTGTAGATTTTCTTCTTTTCCTTCTATGCTCCATTGCAGTATTTCCATTGCTAAACATTATTTGTGCTGTGTGCATGCTTTTGCCCTTTGGAGTGGGCCATAAGAAAGGATCAAATCAGAAGTGGGGAAGAATGGTGAGACCAGAAGGTGAAAATGATACTAGCATGAGCTTTGCTGTGAGGGACGCTGAGTATTAATAATTTAGTTCCTCCCATTTTCCCCTTTAATATCCTCGGCCTGGCTTTTGGGTATAAAGTTGTACATGGTTGCCTAGGGCCTCTCTTCCATGGGCATTCCTATTATATTGCAAAATATACCTTTACAATATCCTATTCAGTCATATAGATTTGGGTTCATATTTGGGTTCATCTAATACTATACTCATTGAGCAGCTTTTATGTATCAGGTATAGTGACCAGCACTTTCACACCAACCATCTCCTCCTTTGTGGGGCAGAGGTTATGATCCATTTCTCAGCCAGGAGGCAGTTAACTATTCTTGGAAGGTAATATGTCAAAAAATGTTTTCTAAATTGTCATGCTGCAGACATTCCCACAGCATTTCAAATATTGTTGCTCCATAAATTTCGAGTAGGTGGTAACAGACATGGTTAAATAGGTCTATTTATTGTAGGATTTCTATGAATCTTTAACAGTGACTTCTGGTTGTGGGAAGTCCTCACCCTGTCACCCATCAATGATACTTCTGTTACCTTTGGTTGCAAAACCCTTCCTTGTATGTCTTTGGTGTGTAGGACCTCCTAATATAGATGGAACATTCTTCTGGAAGACCAACTGTTCTCATTAAGAATGCTACTTAGGATATCAGCTCTAAGTAGCATTCCCATAGCACACTCTGGGGAAGAAGGGGACCAGGGGGCAGTCACATCCCAGGACAGCAGACCAACAATCAACCATCCTGGCAGGAAGTAGGATGGAGGCAACCAACAACTGTATCTCTATTGTGTGATTTTTCATGGTATATCATACATTAGGCACTCAGTACCATCTGGTACATCATCAGATTTAATAAGTGGCATTATCTGGAAAGTTCTTTTCCTCCAATATCAATTCCTAGGTTATGAACTATGACTTTCAATTGTCCCAGGGTGTCCCACATCTAATGGCTATATGTATTGGAGATCATGGATATTAACACATACTTTCTCATTTAATGACTGAATTGTGGGAGATGTTAATAAACAATAATGTTTCAGTAGATTAAATACTCTATTTAGTAGGGTTATGGAGAAGGAAAAAACAAACCTGTGAGCTCTCCCCAGTTCTCCAAAGGTAAAAATCTTTGGAGTTTTGTCACTAGAAATGCTGGCGTCAGCCTCTGCTAAGCCCTGACATCCCCATGCTCACGGATTACCTGACTTGTGGCTGGGCTCAGCTCACTGACTCTTCTCCTCTGTCTTGGTGGTATGTATATATATTTTAAACACCAAGGGGCCTTTTGGGTTTTCTCTGCTCCTTAACTTTGGTCAGCCC
Organism: Arctocebus calabarensis; assembly: GCA_963573935.1. Classification (NCBI taxonomy): domain Eukaryota; kingdom Metazoa; phylum Chordata; class Mammalia; order Primates; family Lorisidae; genus Arctocebus; species Arctocebus calabarensis. Next base: position 5,440 of record CAUYON010131005.1, on the reverse strand, counting down.
CAGGTCAGGCCACAGATTTCTATGGCTGAGTCTTGAGACAAAAATTGGAGGTTTTGATTCCTTTTTTCTTAGAAGGCCTCTGAGCTACTTATGGACATTTGTTCACACCCTGGCAGCAAACTTTAGGGTTTTCTCTTGCTATATTTGGCATAATACCTATAATGTATGTGTATATTATTTATTCTATTTCTGCGTCATTAGACATCTCATTATCAAAAGCCCCAAATAAGCAAGAGAAAAAACCCTCTTGTAACAGGATGTTAAATGCAACTCTTTCTGTTGTCTCAGAGGCTAAAGCAAAGGGTCAGATGTGCCAAGATGCTGCAAAGTCTGGTTCTGCCACTGTTGTTCCAATGCCTGTCTCTACACTGCAGAAAAGAAGACTCAGAGAGAGGATTACTTTGTAGATTAGACTCTTACCCCAATCCTGCCTATTCTCTGGTAGCTTGGGTGCACTTTAGGAAAACTACTAGGATAACTCAACATGAGCCTCCTAGAGTATGACAGTCACAGAACAGAAATCTGACTCATGTTGAAAGGTCTGGAGCAGCTCCAGGAGGGTGGGGGAAGAGGCAGGCCTATGCTGGGAATGCCCTCATCTTTCAGGGTTTGGGCAGCCAGGGAGCATCAGTACTTGACTAGGTTTGGACAATTGGATTGAGTTGCCTTGAAGGGGTTCTCATCTAGAGGGCTGCTTCTGAGGTTAAAGTGCCCCCCGCCCCTCCTCATAAGAGCAGAACACGGGAAACTGGTGGGGGAGGCTGAGCAGGATGTTGGACAGTGCCTGATGGAGGAGTCCCATTCTCAGGGAACTACAGAGAAGGGATCCTTTCAGTCATGGGATGGTCTGAAGAGCTTACTGACGTCTTCCTTGGGGAGTTCTCTTTGGCCGTTTGCTTAGCCCAGTGACCCCTAAGCAAGATGACAACTGTACCGAGGTGGTAAGAGCTCTTCTGCTCTTTCTTTCCAGATGCAGGGTCCCACATAAAGGGCCCAGAGCATCGTAGTGAGTAAAGTAAGGAATAATGGGCCTGCTTACAGGAAAGTAAGGAATGCTCTTTGCTTCCTCAACTATAGGTTTTCTAGCCTCAAGGAGCAATGAGGAAACTGGATGAAAGACTGAAGTCTTAGTATTAAATCTGGCCAGGTATCTTATTGCCTAAAATGCTCAGAGGACATTCAGTTACCTGAGCCCTGAGCCTAACCCAAAAATCTACAGTACCTGCCTGGAATTTTTTTGCACGAACGAGTAAGCTGTGAGAGCCAGTGTGGAGAGCTGAGGGGAGGAGGAAGGGCCACTTCCTGCTCTCGCTTCACATCCTGGGGTCCAGGGTGTTCCCCGATTTGGTTTCACTGGGAGGAACCATTCAGGTGGCATTGACTCAGGAAGTGGCTGAAGCTGGTCCAATTGCCTCAGTCAACAACGTCCTGAGGAAAGACTCTGGGAAGTGTTGGATACACCTGTTGCTTTGACTGTGGTGTTGATATTGTGGGTCAGTGTGTACAAACTCATCAAAATGTATGTGCAGCTCTTTGTGTGTCTATTATACCTCAGTCAAATGCCTGCTGGTAGGCAATGTGAGTGAATCTGGGCCTAGAAGTGAGTTTTTTATGTTTGTGAAGATTTATCCTTTCCATTCTTCTCAAATATCAGAATTAAGAATTAATTAAATCAGAATTAATTAAAATTTAAGAAGAGTTGCAGAGACAGACTCAGTTCACTGACTCTATCAGCTTGGTTCTCCCTCCCCTCCCCCTCATATAGCTAGTTCTGAGGTCAGAATGAAGAGAATTTACTAGTAATGCTTATGGTTTCTTTCCCTCTTATTGCCCAACATTTGTGGCCTTGGAACTTCCTGTTAAATACACAATGGTACACAGGTGCCATCTCTGATTTTCTCAGCTTTCTCAGTAGTGGAAATTAGTTCTAATTTAGCTCTCTTTAGCAACTTACTAATTTGTTCATAAAATGTGTTCATAAACTTCTACAGCCATGGTCTACTCTTAAGCAATTAAAGATACATAAAATGAACATTTTCTGGATGATAGTGATCAAATTAAATAGCTCAGGGCCTAAGGTGAAACTGAGGCTCTCCCATCCAGCATTAACCAACAATATTAATTGATAATCCTCGGCAGTTATCCTTAGCATTTTACAAACATTAATTAAACCTCATAACACTCTTGCCAGGTGGAGGTTGTCATCTCTGTGTTTTACAGATGAGGAAACCATATGGAAAAGATTAAAAAGCTGAATGGTAAAGTACCTGCCTAGGCCTCTGTCTTTTCATAGTCATGTAGTAGGGAAAATGGGGACAGATACATTGTCTCCCCTCCTGTACCCCTCATCATCCCAACTAAAAGACTGCTTGGAATTTCAAGGGCATTTTTGAAACAGCATTACTGTTTATTTTCCTTTTTGCCCACATCTTTGAAAATTTTAGAAATCAAGAAAAATCTAGCCCTGTAATTAAAATGTGAAAACAAAAGCCATTTGTAGCAGAAAAACATCCCATTAATGTGATTTCCTTGTGGTGGAGTGACAAGTTCAAAGCGGTAATGCATGTTGCCATGGGCACCAGATTCTATTTGCTCTGCTGGTTCATTTTACTTAGCTGCGAAAGGAGGAGGGTAGCATTCAGCCAAGGATCACTGAGCATTGTAAGAAAAGATTTGTAATTTTTATGTGATACCTTCCCTTTTATAAATCTATACAGATAACAGCTGCAAACTGTTTATAGCCGCTTTAGGGGCAAAGTTTTCAGAGTCTCTTAGGGATATAGACTGAAGAAGGGGGCGTGGGGAGTACCTTTCCCCCCTTCTCAAATGTCTCATCCATAACTGGTTGTAAATCAATATTTGTCAAAAAGATGGGGGATGGATGAATGGGTGATTTGTCATTTGCTAGCTGCCTGAATTAAACTTTGGCTTTGTGGGGAGGAGGATTGGGAAAATTACAAAATTACAAATTATGGAAATTGTGATGGGGAAGAGAGGCAGGAGACGCAGGGGAGAGAGAAGCAAGCAGACGTTCTGGAGTGGTTCACAGTCATTCGAACAGAGGGACAAAGAATTAAGTCTGTCCTTTGGCAGAGCCCCAAAGAGAGACAGCAAGACTAAGTGAGACAGATTATGGATTTTGCTTTTCTTGAGACTATTGGAGTCAAATGCACAAAAAGCTGTTGGGCCAGGGATGTTCTCTAACTCTCTTCCTTCATTAGACACTTAGAGCATCTAACAGGAGGTAAGACATGGGGGAAAGAACTCATCCTACCTGGAGGGGTGGAAGTGGTTCCCTGGCACTGAACCAAAGAATGAAGTTTTGCTTCATTTGTTTCAAGTTATCAGGGCCAGGTGACTTTCATGTTGAATTATGCATTTCCCGTCCCTGGCAAGTGAAGCCTCCTGCCAATGCCTTCAGACCAGGAAAGGCCCCCGCTTCTTGCACGCGGCAGTGAGCTTTTCACAATTTAAAATGATGGCTCCAGAATTACAATGGAAGTGGCAATATTTCATAGTGATTTCCTCCCTTTCTTCTCCCTCCTACTCCCTTGTTCGGTATTGTCTAAGCAAATTCTGGCAGTGTCTTTTGTATCTGCGTGATGCCTAAGTAAGCAAAAGGCAGGATAAAGCAAATGTTTCCAAATTTCCATTTATCATGCCCACAAATTGTAGTTTCAGCTCTTTTGCTTCATGCAAATAAGCTGACAGATAGACATCAGCAGCAGCAAATCTTACAACCGACATGGCCCTGTCCGCTGAGGAATGTAAGTCTGTATTTTTCCTAGGAAGGGATAAAATTGTGAAGGAAAATTAATTAGTGTGCGGGCTCCTGGACTTTTCTGCCTCTCTGCTCGACTTCCAGATTCACCGTCCCACCCTAACCCTCCTCTTTACCTTTTCAGAGCTCCAGTCCCTAGGGGGCTAAGGCTTAGCTGCGTCTGGGTTTAGGGGTTCAGGTACCTTTTTTTCAGTTGCGTTTTAGACTATTCTTCCCTTCCTTCATGCATTTCTTCCTCAACTCCCTGAAATACCAATTGCTACCAGTTACTCATCTTTTTAAGCTCTTCTTTGGCCTTTGTAGGTAAATATTTGATGATGACTTCGGAGAGTCTGATCAGTGAATTTACAAATATTAAAAGACAATCACAAAATAGGGCATAATTCCTCAAACAATCCCTCTAAAATCCTCTAACCACAGAAAAAAGGGAATGAGCATCTCTAAAGAGGCTTAGGGATGCAGGATGTGGGGCGGGGAGCAGGTTTCAGGGAAAGTGCTTAAAAATCTGTTTTAAATTGCTTACCATTTAATCCTTCCAGAATTTCCAGCAAAATGCACTTTCTAGAAAGATACATCTTGTTCAGCCTGTGCTTTTGCAACCCCTGGCATGCTGCTATGTATTTTAAAGATATGCAGAAGTAAATTTTTAATTCCAACAAATTTATCATTTATCCTATCTTTCAAAACATTGGTATAAATATACATCACAAAGGTAATATTTGTGTGTATAAATTCTTCAAATCACACACAGAAGAGTGTGAAGAAAATGTCCCCCCTTCTGAATTCTCATCTTTCAGAGGCAACCACTACTAATAATTAGCTATTTATTGTTTCAGTGAAAAAAATGCATACCATTAGATGGTATATCATTTATTTTATTTTATTATTATTATTATTTTTATTTTTATTTTTTTGAGACAGCGCCTCAAGCTGTCACCCTGGATAGAGTGCTGTGGCGTCACAGCTCACAGCAACCTCCAATTCCTGGGCTCAAGCGAGTCTCCTGCCTCTGCCTCCCAAGTAGCTGGGACTTCAGGCGCCCGCCACAACGCCCGGCCATTTTTTTTTTTTTCATTGTTGTTTGGCGGGCCGGGCTGGATTCAAACCCACCAGCTCAGGTGTACATGGCTGGTGCCTTAGCCTGTTGAGCCACAGGCGCCGAGCCAATATTGGGATGTTTTAAAGCTCCCTAGGTAATTCTAATGAGCAACAAAGTTTGGGAATTACTGCCCTAAGGAATTTGAATTGGTCACATCACATGGTCCTCAATGGTTTACCACCATTCCTTCATTCCAAACAGTGGAAAAAAGAAGAGGAAAAGAACCAGCAGCCGCATACTCATTTCTGCTCACCCTCACTGGTCAATCACATGGCCATACCAGGCTCCATGAGATCCTGAAAAATGTAACTTTTATTCAGCCATGTGCCCAGCCAAAAATTCTTTTCATTAGGGAAGAAGAAGAAGACAATGACAAGTATTGGCTGATTAACCAGCAATTTCTTTCTTTCTTTTTTTTTTTTTTTTGAGACAGAGCCTCAAGCTGTCACCCTGGATAGAGTGCAGTGGCATCACAGCTCACAGCAACCTCCAATTCCTGGGCTCAAGTGAGTCTCCTGCCTCTGCCTCCCAAGTAGCTGGAGCTACAGGCACCTGCCACA
>CAUYON010131004.1:0-21778 GCA_963573935.1 Arctocebus calabarensis | reverse complement strand
ACAACACCCAGTTATTTTTTGTTGCAGTTGTCATTGTCGTTTTTGCTGGCCCGGGCTGAGTTTGAAACTGCCAACTTCGGTGTATGTGGCTGGTGCCGTAACCACTATGCTATGGGTGCCGAGCCTATTCTAGTTTTTTTTTATGTGCTTGACAACATCCATCTCTTCCTTGATCATGCCTTCAATGTTCTTTGTCCTTTTGCTTTTTTAGTCCTCCTGTTCTTCTTGCTGAGCTTCCTCCTTCCCTTACAAATGGTCCCCAACTTACCGAGGCTTGGACCCAACTGAGTTTTCAACTTTATGATGATGTGAAACTGTCTGTACTTTGAATCTTTGAATTTTGATCTTTTTCCCGGGCTAGTGATATAGTGATATGTGGTACGTGAGCTACTCAACACTTTAGTATAACGTAGGCTTTGAGGCTGATGATTGGCCTGACGGCATGTCAGCGTTCTGAGCACACGGCAGGTGGGCGGGCTGAGCCGTGATGTTTGGTAGGTTAGGTGTGGTAAGTGCATTTTTGATTTATGATGGATTTGTGGGGACATAGTCTTGTCGGAAGTCGTGGGGCATGTGTATTTTTTTCTCCCACATGTATCAAGCCATTATGATATGCCAGGCTCTACACTGATGCTTTAAACAAATTTTCTTTTCTTTTTGTTTTTTTCTTTTTTGGAAAGAGTCTCATTTTGTCACCCTTGGTAGAGTTCCGTGGCATCACAGCTCACAGCAACCTCCAGCTCTTGGGCTTAGGTGATTCTCTTGCCTCAGCCTCCCAAATAGCTGGGACTACAGGCGCCCGCCACATTGCCCAGCTATTTTTTGTTGCAGTTTGGCCGGGGCCAATTCGAACCCGTCACCCTTGGAATATGGGACCCTACTCACTGAGCCACAGGTGCCGCCCTAAACAAATTTTCTTTAAATAGACTGTATTTTTTAGAATAGTTTTAGGTTCATAGTAAAATTAAGTGGAAAGTACAGAGAGTTTTCATCTGCCCGTGACTCCACACATGGACTCCCCCTCCCCATTATATATACATATATTTGCAGTTTTTGGCTGGGGCTGGGTTTGAACCCACCACCTCTGGCATATGGGGCTGGCGCCCTACTCCTTTGAGCAACAGGCACCACCCCCTTCCCCATTATCAATACCCCACACCAGAGTGGCATATTTGTTACAATTTGGAAGCCTATAGTGACGTGTCATTGTTGGCCAAAGTCTGGAACTCCTGGGCTCAACTCCTAGTTTACATTGGCGTTTAAGCTGAGATTCTCCATGTACCCTTTCATTCAGACTCAGCCCTTTTTTTTTTCTACATATGAGACTCTGAGAATCAGTCCTTATTCTTATGCCCATTTTACAGAGGAAGAAACAGAGGCCCAGGGGAGTTACATGCCTTGTACAAGGTCACAGAATGAACTGCCTCCCTTTGTTCATGGTTCCTTTTCAGTCTTCTCCCCTGGCAGCAGGAGCTGGCTGGCCCTGACCAGGTGCGCTGAGGCCCCTCTGAGGACAGGGTTTGGGTGTCTGTCCCCAGCCCTGCTTGTCCCACCTCAGCCACTGGGGAGAAACATGGTGTATCCTGCTTCCCCCTCCTCTCTAGATTCTCCATTTCCTCTGGAGGAAGGGCAGGGGCTGTCCCCTTCTGGAGATGTGGAATTCAGCAAAGTTGCTCGGAGCCCCCGTGGAAATGCTAAGGCCCCTGTCAACTGTAGCTCCTGCCGGGGGCCTCTGTCAGCGTCACCCCTGAGGCCAATGCTCCGTCTTCTCCAGCTCCTCTTAAGAATGAACTTGTCTAATACGCAAACTTTACCTACAGGCCCCTCACGGGCTCAGGCTTCACCCTCACCCACTTTCCCAGGGGAGCCAAGGGCTACCCAGTTTTCTCAACTCCCACCAGGACCTTCGACCCCCCCAGGAGCCTCCACTCTACCTCCAGCCTCTCCGGGGGCTCCTCAGCCACCTTCTGTGACTCCGAAGGGCTCCTCCTCAGACTCTGGGCCCCAGACAGCATCCAGGTGGCCTTCTCTGCCTGCCACCCTCCTGACTGAAGCTTCAGCACTTTCCACAATGGGCCCCACCCCATTGGAGACCCCCACCACCCTCCTTGGGTCTCATACCTCTCCCACCACCTCCAGCCTTTCTTCGGCACTTGCTGCCACCGCCCATCCTGGCTCCTGGCGGCCCTCAGCAGGGACCTCAAAGGGGGAAGAGTCCACTGAGTAAGCAGGTCACCATGCCTGGGAGACTGGACAGAAGAGACTCTGCCAGTGGCCCATGGCGTGTGCAGGCAGCCCCTGCCAGGATGCACTTGTGCAGGGCTCCTGGTGGGGATGGAAGACCCCCAGCTGGATGTGACCTTGTTCCTGAGGAGTGCTGGGAAGGTGCTGAAAGAATTAAGCAAATGGTGCTCTCCACTGTCAGCATCCTCCCCGGACCACATGCTGGCTCATCTTTAGAGAAAATTCAAGGATGCCAAGCTCTCTTCTGGAGGAAGAGGGGCAGATAGGGCTGGGATTCCACTAGGACTCTGCTGCCAGTCCTCATATGTCCTCTACTGAGGTGTCCCGATTAAAGCTTGTCTCAGTTTCCCCAGCTTGCCCTGCTCATTCCCTTCTCCCCTGGGGAAGGTGGGACACCCTACCCCAAACCCACAGGTGGTAAAGGAGTCCACACCCTAACCCTCTGCTTGGGAGAGAAGTGGGCATCAAACTGGGCCTGGGCTGGGGAGGAGTCCTGCACAAGCGCCTGGTGGCCTTACTGGAGGCTGCCTCTGCAGGCAGGAGGGCAAAGCTGATGGAGTGGGCTTTGCAGGTTGGGCTCCCGGGGAAGGAGCCTCTGGGAGGACAGCGCAGGCAGAGGCCCTCCTAGGGTGCGTTCTCAGCATGAACACCTGTGGGCAGGAGAGGCGAGCAGGAGGCCTGTGGGAGGGCCAGCTGGACTGTGCTGTGGTCCCGGAGCCCTAGCCAGCACCTCTGGTCGCTGTGAGGCTAGGATGGGTCTTCAGAGTCATCTTGAGTTGGGGCACAGGGCTTCTTCATACTAGCATGCTGACCAGTAGTTCTTTCTGGGACTTCCCAGGAAGGGATCTAAGCTTGGGAAAGGCAGCTCTCCCAGCCAGGTCTGCCCCCTCTGAGGGTTGATGCTGAGAGCTGCCAGCCAACAGCCTTCTTAGCAGCTGGGGGAGGGGAACCTGCGCACTGCAGCACAGTTCATTGCTGGGGTGAGGTGAGACGGGGCTGGAACACAGCTGCACTGTCGCCGAGGCATCTCTTGCTACCACTGAAACCCTTGGAGGCTGCAGAGTAAGCTGCAGACCTAGGGTACCACCCCACCTCCATGCGAGGGCCACCCACCTCTTGGCCCCTTCTCTTACCTGCTGTCACCCTGCATTCCAGGAGTGCTTGCTGCTGGCTGCAGAGGCCATCTGGGGTCCCCAGCCCAGAAGCCTGATCTGAGTATAGTGGCAGGAATAATGAACTTGGGAGTTAGGAGCATGAAATGAAAGAGTTGAGACATACAAAGGCCCGAGAGACCGACCATTTTGTTCAGTAAGACATAAACAGTGGTTATCCAGAGTGAGGCCAGGGGTCTGTGGAGCTAATCAACTGCTGATTAGCTGTGGGGGTCTCTAGACCAGCCCTGCCTTAAGGAGCTGTGATGATGATGGGCATTTCTGCTTCTGTAAGTCCCCGTGGTCTGTACTTGTGATCCTGTGGCCTCTGAGCTTGCTGTAGCCCACCCAGCTTCACAATGTCGCCCCAGACCCCATTTCAGGATGAGAGTGCAGAACACTGGCCGTTTTAACATTGCAACTTCTCAGACAAGCCCAGCTGTCAGAATGGTAGTGGCTGAAAATCAGTGCCAGTTTTTCATCACGATTCCTCTATTCAGTAAATCTGCATATAATTTAAATTTTGACACAAGTCTTCCCTGCCCCCATAAAACTCAAGTCAATGATGTTCATTTTGAATATTAAATAAAAGGCAAGGGATGGGTGGGTGGGCAGCAAGCACAGCTGTTAACATTTTTCCCAAGTTGGTCCAAGTATAAAAATATGCTTATCTGGGCCAGGTGCGGTGGCTCATGCCTATAATCCTAGCAATTTGAGAGGCTGAAATGGGAGGATTGCTTGAGGCCAGATGTTTGAGACCACAACATAGCAACATAGCAAGACCCCTATCTCTATAAAAAATGGAATACTTACGCAAGCATGGTGGTGGGCATCTGTAGTCCCAGCTGCTTGGGAGGCTGAGGCAGGAGGATTGCTTAAGCCCAGGAAGTTGAGGCTACAGTGAGCTATGATGATGCCACTGCACTTCAGTGTGGGTGACAGAGACCCTGTCTCAAATAAGTAAAGAAAGAAATAAAAGCTTATCTGGACCATCCCCTAGCCCCAGTATTACAGCTGAGACAGCAGAAGCCCAGAGAGGTTTGGAGAGTGCTCTAAGGTTGCACAGGTTATGGCAGTTGAGCTGGGAAGAAAGCCCCATTCTCCTGACCCAGTCCTGGCTTTTTTCCTTCCTCAGCCACCTTCTGTGACTCCGAAGGGCTCCTCCTCAGACTCTGGGCCCCAGACAGCATCCAGGTGGCCTTCTCTGCCTGCCACCCTCCTGACTGAAGTTTCAGCACTTTCCACAACGGACAAGTGCCAACGCCACACATTAGGTCCTTCTGCTGGCCTTCAGAGAGAGAGCATTGGCACTGCAGTTTAGGGTGGGATGCTGTGCCCACCTTGTTTTAGTTTGGGTTCCCCCCAAAGCAGACCTGGAGCTACGTATTAGGGTGAGAGTCAAGGGAAGGAGACCAATCCAGGTGCATTAATAAGCTGGCTACTGCCATGGGCAACCTGTACTCTGCCCTTCCAGGGATGCTCATGCCCCAGGTTTGTCCCCACCAAAGGTGTGGAGCTGCAGGGTAGCTGTTCCTGCACTCTTGTTCCTCCTAGGGTGAGTCTGGCTCCGGGGTATGTCCAGCTGGCTTTGCCCAAGAGTTGAGCCTACTTCCTCTCGGGCACTTTCAGACATAAGAAGTGCGGTTGCCATCTGCAGAGATTTGGGCTGGGCCAGACCTTTTTCTGGGACATGTAAGGACATGTTCTCCATGACAAGCTCCAGTGTATATGGCCCCTGCCCAAGATTGGCTGGCACCAGGGGGCTGGAGACCACCTAGAGACCTCAGTGAGGTGAACAGTTCTTTCAGTGGGATGAGCTGGTCTGAATTCTCAGCAGTCTGGACTCCAATAAGCAATGGACTGTTTGTCTTAGGTGGAGACACCCTGTGTCTTCCTTTAGCTAGGATTCCCCTTAGCTCAGTTCTGAGAAGCAGCACAGATGGGGTGAGTATGTCAGAAGCCTGTCCCACAGAGTCACTTCCCCTGGACCTGGGAGCTTTGCAGGGGGTGAGGACGATCAGACCTATTTCAAGAGACCTGAGTTTGGAGGTTATTAGCTGATTGAGTCTGAAGACAAGGGATGGTAGGTTTCTAATTGGGATACACTTTCAGAGGTTTCAAAATAGCTTTTAAAATTTTTTTTTGAGAAAGAGTCTCACTGTGTTGCCCCAGCTAGATTGCAGTGGTATCATCATAGCTCACTGCAATCTCAGACTTCTGGGCTTAATTGCTTCTCCTTGCCTCATCTGGAGTAGTGGGGACTATGGTGGCACGTGCCACCATACCCTGCTAATTTTTCTATTTTTAGTAGAGACAGGGGTCTTGCTCTTGCTCAGGCTGGTCTTCCTCTTGGCCTTAAGCTATTCTCTTGCTTCACCTTCCCAAATAGTTAGGACTACAGGTGTAAGCCATTGTGCCTGGCTCAACACAGCTTTAATCAACTTACTTTGAATGTGTAGTACATCCGCATCATTAAAAATTAAAATGTATAAGTTGTATTCAGTGAGACCTTTCTCTATTTGTTCTTTGGTTTCTGGTTTTGGGGTGGTCTTCCTGAATTCCTTTTTTACGTGTAAACAAATATTCTTATTTGCTTCTACTAGTTTATTTTTTCCTAAACGCAATCTCTTTTTAAGATCTGTCTTAGTATGCTTACTTAGAGAGCACGCCCATTTTTTTCTTTCTCCAGCTGTGCAGGGGATCACTGCATGGATGCACCATAAACTGTTTATCCCTCCCTGTGGATAAGGCCATTTGGCTCATTTCAAATCTTGCTTTTCCACATGATCCTACAAAGAATCATGTTGTTACATCATTTTACATGTGTGCAAATTTATCTTTAAGATAAATTCCCAGAAGTTGAGTTACTGGGCCAAAAAGTTTGTGCATTTTTAATCTTGACAGATGTAGCCACCTGGTACTCCTTTGGCGTGATACCATTTACACTCCCAGCAGAGGGCAAGCGTGGACTTGGGGAAGGTTTGGGAGGAGTAGAGCAGAGACCTGCGAGATTAAAATAACACTCCTGGATAAGTGCTAAGGAAAAGGACAACTGAGCTGCCCTTGGACTCCTGTGGCACCTTGGAGAAAGATGGATGAAGGCGAGGCTGGAGACTGTGGGACAGAAACGTGAATCCATCTTTCCGGTGGAGCAAAGCGGGAAGTCAGATCAGCTATGTTAGCACAGGGCTTTCCAGTCCCAATTACCTGTCTGATGGGGCGCCTCTTTAGGGTCTGTTTGGATCTAGGAATCCCAGGTGGGAATGGAAGAGGGTCTGGGAGTGGGGTGAGGCTGAGCTGCAGCAGCTGGAGCTGAGAAGGGGCAGAAAGGAGGGAAGGACGTGGTCAGGAGTGGGAGAACAGATGGGATCTGGGAGGACCTGCTGCAATCCAGAGCTCCACACACTGCCTGGCTGAAGCAGGTGCGTGGGAAACCAGAAAAACAAATACAGCAAAGGGGCTAGACTCAGTGAAATCCCTTCCTAGAAATCTGAGAAATCTGCCTGCTTATCCCTTGACCAAATATGACTGGCAGAGAATGTTGAGGGCAGGGTGGAAGCTGACCAATCTGTTGTCCTTAGTCAAATCTTATCTACTCACTCATCCTGTCTTAGTTGTTTCTTTAAAATGTCATGGCTCAGTGCCCTATCTCAGCCGGCCACATACACGGGGGCTGGTGGGTTCGAACCCAGCTAAACGACAATAACAACTACAACAAAAAAATAGCCAGCATTGCGGCGGGTGCCTGTAGGCCCATCTGCTTGGGAGGCTGAGACAAGAGAATCGCTTGAGCCCAAGAGTTTGAGGTTGCTGTGAGCTGTGATGCCACAGCACTCTACCTAAGGTGACACAGTGAGACTTTGTCTTTTTTAAAAAAAAAAGTCATCTCTAATCAAATCACTCATGCAACAAATATTTATTGAGCACCTACTATGTGCTTGCCCTGCTTTTGCGGCTGAGGCTTTGACAGTAAACCAGACTATCACAGCCCCTGCCATGATGGATCTGAAATAAACACAAATCCATGGTTACAGGCTATGCCATGAGGGAAGAAGAGGGCCAGGCTCTAGGAGACAGTGGTCAGGGATGGCTGACCACTTTCACAGGGAGGTGATCGATGTCTCAGTCTGCAGATGTTAGGTGTTGGCAAGAGAAAAGAAAGGGAAAAGCAACCCAGACAAAAGAAACAGTGCATGCAAAGGTATGAAAGGCAACTTATAGAGTGAGTGGAAGGCCAGTGGGAAGGAAACTCAGGGTAGGGAAGGCATGCAGGGCCCAGAAAACACAGTCCCTGGGCACCAGGCCAAAGATTTGCTGTTTTATTCCAAGTGTTAGGCATTCCAATTGTAGAGCATTAATTAAGGGTTTTAAGCAAGGGGGTATGTGATCAAATGTGTGTTTCAAAAAGATCGTTCAGCTGCGGCAGAGGGGCTCAGAAGAGGAGAGTGACGTTGCGGAGACTTGGGGCACTGGATAGTGGAGCCTACCCACCCTTCCCAAAACCCAGCTCCAGCCTTTGGGTCAGTGTCTCCAGTGGACATCCTGCATCAGCTGTTGGCAGAGGCAGGAGCTCTGGGAATTTTTTCAATGTCAGTGCCAGGAGCACAGGGCTGTAATAGGTTTAGAGAGAACCTGGGATCAAGTTAAGCTCAGTCAAGGTGAAATGCGTCACTTCGCAGCAGGACTTCTCAGAACCTTTCATCGAACTGCGCTTTGTGAATCTTGGAGAAAGGCCTAGATTATAGCATGCTCATGTGTATCTTGAAATTGCATTTTTCATTGAACAGTTTGCTACCAAACTCACCCTGAGAAACGCTGTTCTAGCTATTTCCTGTTTGCCTTTCTTGGTATGTGCCAAGGAGGATGCTGAGTTCTCTCAATCTCTCAACCTCAGGGAGGTGGAAAGCCATCCTGTTTGTTTAAACAGAAAGGCTGCCCTCTTCAAACTGCTGATGAGGAAACAGATCTCGAACCTGGAGTCTTGGAGATTCTTAATCAGCTTCCTAACCATAGGGGAGGCCTGGTGGTGGGGTGCCAGCTTCTCTCATCTGTCCTGTCCATGTCTTGTCCTGTCCACTTAGGAAGGCCACCATCTGAGACCACCTCCCCTTGACCTCTGTCCTTCTCTTATTATCTCTCGTTGGCTTCAGGAGAAGTGAGATGTTGATTCTTTCAACTCTTTAAGAGCTTAGGTGCCCTTTTCCATGAAGAGAGAGCAAGCCCAGCACTTTGGGTCCCTAGGTCTTTTTGATGATGCTTTCCCAGCATGACCTGCTGTGACGCATTGTCTTCCTTGCTCTATTATGAAGTGTCACCCCTCCCCTGGTGTTCTGAACCCAGCGATGTGAAGGAGAAATGTCAGCCAAAAGAAGCAGCTCCACAGAATGTTTTCCAGTGGGTTATGTTTTTATTCTACATTATTGGTATAACAGGGAACAGGGCCAAGGATCCACCTCCCAGTCCTATAAGAAGAGCAATCAGGAGAATTATATACATCTAAAGTGGGCACGGGATGGAGGTCAGGTCTCCCTGGGAAGTGGCTGCAAAGACTCAGGCTTAAGCCACAGGAGCCAGGCCGACCTGATTGTTCGCCCTGTCGAAGACGGCAAAGTACAGGCGGATGAAGACGTCGCCCAGGATCCACAGCTCTCCGGAGGCAGTGGGAAGGTTCATGCCCTGGAGGCCGCTGGTGCAGCCCCCATTTTCCTGCAGAAGAAGAGAATACAGCTAGAGCTGAGACACAGATTCAGCAGTGACAGGAGCTGGGGTGCCGCGGCTGGGGCAAGGCACAAGTGGGGAGGAGCTTCTGGTTTGGCGTCCAGGGTCCGCCGCTCTCAGCCTGGGGTCTGACTGCATAAGCTACTCGAACTATTGGCTTTCACAGGTTTCTGGACGTGATCTGGTGTTTCTGGCAAACACACGGGCTCTGACAGCATTGGAGCTGAGGGGTTTACAGGGAACTCAGCTGCTTGGAAGGAGTTTGGAAACCTTTTGACACAGCCTTTCCTCATTATTCTAACCCAGCCAGTGGCAAAGCGGATGAACGGTTAGTCCTGCTCCTGCATTAGGGCCCGGGAAGGTTTGAACACTCCCCCTCCAGACCCCTTGCTCAGGCCTCACCCCCTCCTCATGTAATCAGAATCCCTGGGGGATGGGCCCAGGCATCAGGTTTTCTGCCTGACATTACAAGAAGCCAAAGGGTTTTCCTTTGGCTCCTTTGATGAAAGATTTGTTACTTGGTAGAGATGAGTCATGTAGGAGTGTTGTAAAACCTGAGCCTATTGAAGCTAGGATTTCCATCTGGCCACCCCTTGGTGTGGTCAGTCTTGCTTGATTACCCTGCCACTATGCAAGGGTGGGGAATGCTGCTTTAGGTGAGGAAATTGAGGCTGAGATAGGTTGCAACCTGCTCAGAGTCCATGGGTTAGTAACTACAATCCAGAACTTGGACCCAAGTGTCCAACTAGACTCTTACTTTTGCCCTGTTATACTTTGCCTCGATTTTTCTTCCTTTAGGGGCTGCATTCAAATTCTCATTCACGCATTTTGTTTGTTTGTTTATTTATTTATTTTTGAGACAGGCTCTTACTTTATCGCCCTTGGTAGAGTGCTGTGGCATCACAGCTCACAGCCACCTTCAGCTCTTGGGCTTAGGCGATTCTCTTGCCTCAGCCTCCCTAGTAGCTGGGACTACAGGCACCCACCACAATGCCCAGCTATTTTTTGTTGCAGTTTGGCTGGGGGTGGGTTCAAACCCACCACCTTCGGTATATGGGGCCGGCGCCCTACCCATTGAGCCACAAGCACCGCCCCATGCATTTATTTTTAATATAGCCTACTCTGAAGCTGTCCAGGCCATGTGTCAACCTGCCTCTTGCCTTCAGCTTGTCAAAGTGCAGAGAGCAAGCACTGTGTGGTCATGTTCTGGGTGGACCCCTCTCGGGGATGGCCCTGAGTCTCCTTACCTGTAGGATGTAGGCACTGGGGGGCACAGGGAACTGGATGCCATTGATGGTGAACACAATGTCGGGCAGGCTGTTGATGGCTGAGCAGCTGATCACCATCTGGAATGAGTGAGGGTAACATGGTTAGAAGGGTGTTTGTTCCTTCTACCTGGATGCCATCACTTCAGCCTAGAAGGGAGCAGTCGGGGCTGGATATACCTGGCCGTATGAGTCCTCGCTGGCTCCAATGTAGCTCTGGATGTTGGCAATGGGGGAGGTTGGGCCAGACAGCAGAGAGGTGCCGGTGTCAACAATGGCCTGGCAGCCCTGACTGCAAGCGATGGGCTCTCCATTCATGGTGATACTGTGTGCATGCAAGTGAGATGCAAGTAAGGGCTCCCTGAACCGCCTGGGGATACATCTCCCCAAGAAGTAACCAGGTGACCCCAGACAGTCCCTCCCCACTCCATCCACTGGACAATACATAAAACTTTAGTTTCCCCCACATGTGCTCCTTTGTCACGCGTTCATTTATTCAACAGGTGTTTGCTGGGTGCCTACTCTGTGCCAGCTCCTGGCTACAGGGAGCAGCCAGGGTGGCTGGCTAGTGGAATAGCAGGACAAGCAAGACACACGGCAGGGACAGAAGTATGTCCAGAGTGAGGGGTGGTGGTGGACTGCAGCCAGGGAGGCTTCTCAGGGGAGCAGACCCCAAGAGGTGCCGGGCAGGTGCGGTGGCAGAGGGGACAACATGCAGGGAGTGACAGAGATGAGAGGAGCAGGGTGGGGGCAGTTGCAGGAACTGACGAAGTTTTAGCCTGTCTAGGCAGACATGAGGTGACCCGTTTTGCCCAGAACCGTCCCTGTTTTAGTACTGGAAGTCTCATGTCCTAGGAAATTGCTCATTTTGGGGGAAAACCTGCATGGTTCAGCACCCTAGCAGCTGGCAGGGGGAAGAACAGCGGGGAAATGAGGCAACAAGGGACCTGGGGGCAGGCGGGGTAGGGTGGGAAGGACCGGCTGGAACTGCATGTACCAGTTCACAGGCCCCCTAAATGCTGAGCTGTGTGGTCCTGTGGGTTCCTCAGCTCTCCTCAGGGTGCTGGCAGATTGCCCTGCCTCCCCAACCAGACAGAGGAAAGTGGCTGTCTCACTCCTGCACAGGGTCTGGCTTCCCAGACAGCTCTCCCATCCCCTCTAGTGAGGCGCCTCTCTCAGGGGTCTCTCTGGCTTGGCCAACTTCCAGCTTCCTCCTGGCCTAAATTCTCCTGTACTGGCTGTTCCCCAGGGGAGTCTGGAAATCTGGGCAAGTGTGAACTCATAAAGGAATGGGATGTGGGGCCTGTGCCAGATGCCGTCTGTCCGTGGGGGTCTCACCTGTCCACGGTGATCTGCCAGTAGCTCTCGGAAGAAAGAGGTATCCAGTTCAGCTCTCCAGTGTAGTAAGAAGAATCAATGCCACCAAACATCACCACGCTGCCACTCTGGTCATTGCTATGGTCATTGAGGGGAGAAGACAGGGATTCATTCATTCACACGTTCATTTGTCTGGACATCTGCTGTGTACACCTTAAGAGCTGCCCTTGATCAAGCACTTACAGGTGCCAGAGGCAGTGCTGAGTGGGTGACAGGCGTGGTTTCCCTCCATCTTACACCAGAGCCCGTGCAATGTTATTATTATTTCCACTTTACAATGAGGATACTGAGGCTCAGAGAGGTGAGGCACAAAGGAAGGAAGTGGCAGAACTATGATTAGAAGAATCTATGTCTCCTGGTTTCTCACTAATTGCCTTGGCGACCACAGGAGAAGTGAACATGTGACTGTCTTGTTCTTAAAGACTTGGTGAGGTAGCTTGCTGGTTCTTAGCCAGAACTGATTTTGTCCCCAGGGGTCTGGAGACATTTCTGATTGTCATGATTTGATGGGGGGTAGGGGTGCTATTGACATCTAATGGGTAGAGAGGCCAGCGATGCTACTGATCCTCCAATGAATGGGACAGCCCCTGAACACAGAGAATTATCTGGTTCAAAATGACCTTAGGGTGAGACTGAGCAACTCTGATCTAGCTGGAGAGATAAAAAGGTGCTTCGTGGAATATTTAAGTACTTAGAAATGCAGATTTGACTATTAAGTGGATAAGAGGAAAACAAATGATAAAAGAGCCCTCCTCTTGTAAACAAGCAGGGGTCCTTGTTACTGGAATGTTTATTTTCTAAATCTCTGTAGGTTCAGGTTAGAGGGGGAAGCAAATGTAAGTGGTAATAAGAAATTACTCCTCCAAAGACCTGGCCATTTATATAATAGGACCCTACTCTTAACCCACCCCACCTTTGCAAAATCGTAAAATAGTAAGAATCTAGCTGAATAGTTAATAACTGAGGAAACCCAGGAATGATGAGGAACTCCTTCAAAAGAGAAGAAAGTGAATGTCTTGGGAACATTGATGACACCCTCAGATATTCCTGCATAAAACTCTACTCTGCCAAAACCAACACTTGGTTAACAAGTGGAACCTAGATTTTTGTTAAATCAGCAAAGAAACTTGCTTTCATCATTTAAAAATGCACTTGTTCAAGTTCTAAGTCGTTCTTCTCTCTCTCTCTCTTTTTTTGCTATGAAACGTTAGTCCCTGGTTTTTTACTTTAGAGACAGAGTCTTAACTTTGTTGCCCTCAGTAGAGCACTGTGGCATCACAGCTCACAGCAACCTCCAGCTCTTGGACTTAGGCGATTCTCTTGCCATAGCCTCCTGAGTACCTGGGACTGTTACAGGCGCCTGCCACAATGCCTGGCTATTTTTTGTTGTTGTTGCAATTTGGGGGGGCCAGGTTCGAACCCGCCATCCTCGGTATATGGGGTCAGCACCCTACTCACTGAGCCACAGGCGCTGCCCTTTAGTCCCTGTTTTAAGTGGATTCACTTTAAATCTGTCTTTGAGGGGCCAAGTATAAGGGAACTGCGGTTGGAGGGTAATGGCTAATGACATTCAAGTTGTGCAAGTCAAGGGGATGGTGACTCATGCTGGTAAAATAAGACAGATGCACCTGGCCCATCACAGACAGATTTGGCACATTATCCTCCAAAGACACACTTCTCCAAGCTCAGACACTGACTTTCCAAATCCCTTGCTCTCCACCCTCTCCATCCCACCTGTCCCAGACGGGCTTCCCCCCTATGCCCAGTGACTCTGACCTCTCTGGGGGGAGGCCCTTCCCCATCCAACTTACGAGCTCAGAAAGACGGAGAAGAGGTCCTGGGAAACCAGGCCCTGGTTCCATATGTTGTCAAAGACAGGTGTGGCCCCGGAGGAGCTGATGCTGGGATAGGCCAGGCCCAGGATGCCGTCGAAGGGGGCATAGTACAGGAAGGAACCGGGCTCGGTCTCGCTCAGGCCAAAGATCTGGTTGGTGTCAGTGATGCCTCCAACCTGGGTGGGGGGAACCGAGATGACAGTCACCATAGGCTTATGTGCAGGGAGCTCTGCTGAGTGTCAGCCTTGGTATAGGGCTCAGCTTCCCGGGGGCAGCAGGCTGAGGGGGGGGCTGTCTCCTAGAATACTCATTCCTCCGCTGGAGGGAACCATACAGCCCATCTCCAGAGAGCCACAACCTGTGACTCGGTGTGAGATTTTTGCTAGAGAACAGATGGTCATTGTGCTTTTGTTTCTGATGAGCAGATGTAGAGCAGGTCCTAGGCAAATCAGGGCCCTGGTCCCTGCCGTGCCCTCAAAGTTGGGTTCCGGGGCAGTTTGTAGAGTTTTATGACTCAGAGGGGCCGCAGATGGGGGAATGCTAAAAGGGAATTGAGCCTTTACTTACCTTCTGCCCACCCCTCGCCCCTCCATAACAGGCAACTCGGGCATGGCTGAGGCTGGCTTATGGCTCCAGATGCCCCTCCTCCTTTAGCTACTAACACCCCAGTTAGAAATGTCTCTGACTTCTCTGTCACCAATCCTTCTGTGAATGCTAAGACTCATGTTGCTTGAATGAGCTTATTTTGGGGTGCATAGTGGTCCCCGAGGCCCCAGGGTTGGGCAGGCTGTGGTGACAGCCTACAGGTCCCCACCTGGACAGTGTCGTATCCGAGGATGCCAGTCATGCTGCCGGTGCCATAGGCGATGGAGACGGTCTGGCTGGTGGCCTGATAGGTAGAGGATGACTGAGGGTTGAAGCGGTTGTGGTTGCCTGCGGGGATGAGAAGTGGCATCATCAGCCTCCAAAAGCTGGGTCACAGGTGGGCAGGGGGACATCTGCCTGGGATGGGGCGCCTTAGTCCTGGGTGGGGCTCTGGAGGAGAACGGTGACCTTTTCTCTAGACCTTTGGAGCCCACGAGACACCAGCTTCTGTTGCTGTCTGGGAGTCATTGGAACTATCTCAAAGGTCCCCAGCCAAACCAGCTGTCCGCAAGGACCCCCCAGGCGGACACCGAGTGGAGCAGGCCTGTGGGCACCCTGTGGCGAGCACCTTCACAGCCAGCACTCCCCTTGTGACGTGGGCCAGCTCTCCAGGACCTCCTCTAAGTAAAACTCAGGTTAAAAGCTGGAAGAGAAAGGAACTTACAACATTGTCCATCACTCCCCAAGACCCTCTCTGTCTAACGTTAGCAAACCAATGATTTTTGTTTTAATTTTAGGTCAGTGTTTGCATTTGTTAGGTAGAGTCCATCTTGTAGATGTGTCCCACACTCAGGAGTTTTTTGGTTTTTTTTTAAAATCTCATCACTCACTTCTATGTGCCCTAGCCAGGCTCTTGAGCCATTTTCTACCGCTGGATTCATCCCAGCTGGTTTGGGCCCCAAACACTTTCTACCCCAGGCTATGGCTATTTAGGGGATCTTCTCTCTGCCCTCGGACTGTGAATTCCTTAAGTCTGGGGACCATGTCTGATTTAGCCCAGTACCCCCCAGCACACCTGAGCCCAGTGCTTGGCACATAGTACATGTTCAGTAAATGCTGTTGAGTGAGTCCCTGAGTGACTGCAACAGGCTTGAAGCGGGACCTGCTCGAAACCCATGAGGGTTCAGGCTCCCCCAGGGCCAGCTGGTGCTGGCAGCAAGGATGGGCAGGTACTCACTGCAGGCAGGACTGGAGCAGTAGACAGAGGGGACCCACAGGTTGGCGGAGCCGGTATCAAAGATGACGGTGAACTCCTGGGCGGGGGTTCCGATGCCGATGGTGCCAAAGTACTCGGTCTGTGGGACCAGGGCAGCACGGTTCAGGGACCCGGGGCTCCCTCTCGGACGGTCTCTGGTTGTCTCCTCACTCCGTCTCCCTGCCTTTTCCTCCACAGGTACTGTCTTTCTCTCCCCATCCAGTGTACTCATCCTTCAGTGCCCAGCCCTGGTCTGACTTCCTCCCCGAAGTCTTCCCAGGTCGCTCTCCTGATCACCCTCTGCCTCTTCTCACCCAATCACCCTCTGCTTTCCCGTCTCCAGGCCTTGCCTCTGTGTCTTAGTCTTGCCATTCTAGAGCTGGCAAAGTAAAGGTGTAAGTGCCTGGCCATCAACTTGCTGATCAGGAGGTAAAGAAGTCGCCCAAAAGGCAGAAAGATCTCTTGTTTGTTTTTATTTTTTAGAGATCAGTTTCTTTTTTCTTTCTTTTTTTTTTTTTTTTTGAGTGGGGAGGGACATGGTCTTGTTCTCCCAGGCTAGAGTGCAGTGGCATCATTATAGCTTACTATAACCTCAAACTCCTAGGCTGGTGAGCCTCCCATCTCAGCCAGCCTCCTGAGTAGCTGGGACTACAAGCATGAGCCACCATGCCAGGCTGGTTTTTCTATTTTTTTGCAGAGATGAGGTCTCACTATGCTGCCCAGGCTGGTCTTAAACTCCTGGCTTCAAGTAATCCCCCCTTCTTGGCCTCCCAAAGTACTAGGATTACAGACATGGTCCACCACACGCAGCCTGAGATCTCTTGTTTCTGAATCTAGGTATGTACGCCAGTTTGCAAGAAAGGACATTGCCAATATTATTAGTCTTAGTGGCAGCATTTCCCCTGCCAGCTCGGTTCCAGCCACACTGATCTGCTTTAGGTATTTGTCTTTCTATCCCTACCCCAGGGCCTTTGCTGTTCCCAGTGCTAGGAAAAGATTTGTTCCAGAGTTTTCCTTGGCTGACTCCTTTTTTTCAAGCATTCAGAGCTCTAGTAAAATGTCATCTCTGTCAAGTGGCCTTCCCTGACTACTTTATCTAAAATTTCCCTTCTCTCTTCTTCTTCCTCTTACTTCAATTAATTAATTTGTCTTCATGGGCCTTGTTATTACCTGAAATCGTCTTACACGTTTGATTGTCTTCCCTCCTAGAATATTAGCTCTAGGAAATTTGCTTATTCACCATTATTTCCTGGGCAATTTGCATGGCTTTGGGCACATAGTCTATGCTTCTTAACCATTTGTTAAATCAATAAATGGACCAACTAAGCCTCTTACCAAGGGCCAGCCAGGCCCTGTGTTAAACATGCCAAAAACTATGATTTTTTTTAGTAACAACTCTCCCATGGTAGATAATAGTGGTTCTGTTTTACAGACCAGGATACTGAGGTTCAGATAATTTAAGTGATTTGCCCAAGGTCATATGGCATGGGAGCATTAGAACCCACATTTGCACTAGATCTGGTGGATTTCAGAGGCCAAGCTTCTGGCTCCAGGAGACACTGCTTTGTGCCCTTGACCCTGTGCCATTCACAGAGGGGACACATGTATACAATATTTGCTAAAAGGCAGGGCGTTGCCATAGGGTCTCAAATAAGAATCAGAATGATCTTTCTGCAACTCAGATGTGATCATGTCAACCCCCATTTAAGACAAATCAGTGTCAATTAGGAAACAGACCTCCTGAGTCCCTGGCCTCTCTCTCTGCTCTGGGACTACCTCGGGGGCCACTGAGGCCCTCTTTGGGGCGCTCTCCCTCCTCTCCCTGCATGCACTGCCCTTCTTTCTTCATGCTCTGCTCGCTCCTGCCTCAGGGTTTGGCCCTTTTGGTCTGGCTCTCTGCTGCTTTCTCCTCTTCTCTTGGAAACTGGCTCTTCCTTCACTGACCCGGGGGAGGGGGTCTCCCTGCCCATCACAGGTCAGGCTCTCACAGCAGACACCTTGACTTTGTGGTCCTCACCCCACTTATTCTTTTCATTGGATCATGAGGCTCCTGGATTTTTGTCTTTCTCTCATGACTGGACTGTGGCTTTGTTCACTGCTATCCCCCCAGGCCCAGCAGAGGTCCTGACACATGTAAGGTGCTCAGTGGAAATGAGCATTGACTGCATGGGTAGTCAATAATAAATTACCAATTTATTGGTAATTACCTTACCAATAAAGGTAAGGTAATTCCTTACCTTTACTCCGGGTAAGGAATAAAGGACAGCAGCTGGAGTTTTCCTGGAAGCCCTGGGCTGCTGCTGCTGATCCAGGGAGCAGCCCCTGCTTCCTGCCTGGGGACCAGAACCCTGGCCTGTCCTCTGAGACCCCTGGGGCACTCTCTGTCCTGCTGCCTTGAGCACTTACGTCCATGTAGTTCTCCAAGGGCTGGGTGGACAGCAGGGTGGCGGCCTCCTTGGACAAGTACTTGCTGGCTGGGTTGATGCGGTGGTTCTTCAGGAAGTCCTTCAGGAGGCCATTCTCGGCCAGGTTTTGCCTCAAGGACTTCTTTCTGACAAGCGGGACCCTGTGGTTTAGAGAAGGAAGAGTGATCAGGCAAGGATTTCGCTCATGGAGTGCTGGGGAGGCCCCAGAAAGAGAAGGAAGCCAGTCTATGATAGAGAGAATGAAGGAGGAGAGGAGAAGCTCCCCCCCCCTTTTTTTTTGCCCAATAAAGCAAAGAAGTTCAGCAATTGCTGACTAGTGAGGGAGCTGGGAGCAACCTAGGCTGGGCCCGGGGGCCCCGAGTCAGTAACTACAGTTGCAGTGCTGTTCCCCCACCAAGAAGGGCAGAGAGAGAGACAGGAAAGGAAGACTCCAGACGGGAGAGAGGGGCTGTCCGAGGGGAGAAGGGAAGAAAGAAAATATGGGAGGAAAGGAGGGTAATGTGAGAGGCGGCCAAGGGGCCAGGAGGCCGCTGCAGGACGCCGTCCTTCCCGGCCATCGCCACACGCACTTGTAGATGGTGCACTCGGAGAGCACCACCAGGCCGAGAAGCAGCAGCCACTTCATGTTTCTTCCTTCCCAGACCCAAGTCGAGGGAGAAGGCAAGAAGGGGCGAAGGTACAGAGACAGAGCAGGGGCTGCTCCTTATATACAGCTCAGGCCCTGCCACTGGCCTTATCAGCTACCAAATGTCACCCATTATCCTAACCCCAAACAGAAAAGTTCCTGATAAGATTGTCCCATTCTGAGAAGTTTCCAGTCAGGTACTTTCCACTGTAGCTGTGGCCTCGAATGGGACGGACCGCGGAGAGACAGGGAGAGACTAAGTGGTCGCTTACTTCTTAAGCCACGAGGAGGGCCTGCATTAAAACTTTACAAGCAAGGGTTTTGACAAAATTGTTTAAAAATGCTCTAAACGCTGCAGTGAACAGATGTCAAAGCGGCTCAGCGGACCCTGGCGTCTCAGTGGGACGCACAGCCGAGGTTCTTAGAGAGCGGAGGTTGCTGAATTGTATGTAGACCCAAGGCACATGTGTAGGGGGGTTGTTTGGGACTCAGGACACATTTCCCCATGTAAATGTCATCGTGTCACCTGTAGCCTTAGTCCCCCTAACTAGCCTGGGGGACTTAGCATGGCTTGTTTTTTGTGGAAGCTGGGCTGAGTCTGAAAAAGAGGTATGCACGGTAGGGAGGCAATTATGGATGGTGGAGAAGAATGCTGCCTTCCTTTCCCGCAACAGGCCAGGTTTACAAACGGTGTCCCTCCTTTTCTGTACCCCTTCTCTTCCTACTGCTCCCCTCCTTCCACCCTCTCCACCTTCAAGATCCCACCTGCATCCGACTCATATATGCTTTATGCTTAAAACTAGGTTGGAATCTGTTGTGATGGAGCAAAGCAATCTGTGCACACAAATTCATACTAGTGTGCGAATGACTTAGATAGGGTCTCTTCCAAGAAAAGGGTGCTTACTAACCTAGCAGATTCTCTACTGTGTAGGTTTTATCAGTGGGCACAGTGGACTGAAAACCTATTCTTTTTTTTTTGTTTGGAGAGCCTCGCTGTTGCTGAGGAGACTCCATATTTCTTTTCTTTTTTTTTTTTTTGAGACAGAGCCTCAAGCTGTCACCCTGGGTAGAGTGCTGTGGCATCACAGTTCACAGCAACCTCCAATTCCTGGGCTCAAGCGAGTCTCCCGCCTCCACCTCCCAAGTAGCTGGAACTACAGGCGCCCGCCACAACGCCCAGCCATTTTTTGGTTGCAGCCACCATTATTGTTTGGCAGGCCTGGGCTGGATTCGAACCTGCCAGCTCAGGTGTACGTGGCTGGCACCTTAGCCCGTTGAGCCACAGGCGCTGAGCCCTGAAAACCTATTCTTAAATTGTTGGGGAGGAGGGTAGGACTGGTCACCAGGTAGGTAGGGAGCCCTAACTAAGGGTCTTGTTCTAAAGTCAGGACCTCTGGACCATCCATGGATTTTCCAGCCTCCAGAGCAATAGAGTCCATAAAAGCTCCAAATTCCCGCCCGCAAGCCTTTGGGTGAGCATGGAGGGGTGGGCAGTGTGGATGAAGGTCAGGGCCAGTGGTGGTTAGTACAAAGCACATTTGAAACTCACCAAAGATGTCTGTTAAGACATCTTTGTGCCTTAGATGTGACTACTTGCCCTATATTTTCTGGTGCCTGGTTCCCCTCTTTTCTCTTTTCTACTTCTCTGGAGCCTCTCTCCTTAAACCTGTGCTCTCGCCTTTGGACTAATCTCAGCACTTGTATGGAGGATATGATGGTCTTGAGGATACATGCTGAAGTCCTGGGGGTGCCAGATGGAATCCACCTACTCAAGACTACCACTGGTGGGAGAGAGGGAGGGCGCGTGATGGGGGGAGTGCTCATTAGAGTCTTCGGAGCTGTTGGTGTGTTAGGTTGGGTGGTGGGTACTTGAGTGCTTGTCATTTTCTCTCTCTCTCTTTCAATGCCATGGCCTCAGCCTAGCTCACAGCAACCCCAAAGTCCTGGACTCAAGCGATCCTCCTGCCTCAGCCTCCTGAGTGGCTGGGACTACAAGCACTTGCCACAACGTTCAGCTAATTTTTCTATTTTAGTAGAGATGGGGCTTCCTCTTGTTCAGGCTGGTCTTGAATTCCTGGGCTTCAGCAATCCCCCAGCCTTGGTCTCCCAGAGTGCTAGGATTACAGGTGTGAGCCACCATGCCTGGCCTGTCATTTTCTTTGTGTATATACTATGCATATATGAAAACTTTCATAATAATTTCTTTAAAAAAATAAAGACTGAGTCCTTTGTGCATACTTTTTGTGCCTAGGCCAGAGTGCAGTGGCATCGTTATAGATCACTGTTCCCTGAAACTTTTGGGCTCAAGAGATCCTTCTGCCTCAGCCTCCTAAATAGCTGCTGTTACATGTGCCACCATGCCTGGCTAACTCGCTTTTTAAATATTTTGTAGAGAAAATGTCTTACTTTGTTGCCCAGGTTGGTCTTGAACTCCTGGCCTCAAGCAATCCTCTCGCCTCAGCCTCCGAAGTGCTGGAATTACAGTTGTGAGCCACTGTACCTGGCCCTGTATACTCTTCAAGTTGGAAGAGAAGGGAAGTGTGGTTGGAAGGTAGCAGGTGGATCAGGGCTTCCTCAGGACAGAGATGAGGGGAAGGCACCAGGAAGATCATTGCTCACATTTTATTCATTTTTACCTTTCTTGGTGAATTACATGTTGCACAGAAGTGCTCAACATAGTTTTAAAAATTAATCACAGGGAATCTTAGTTATGAACAGCTTGTGAACGTGTCTTAGAGGAAGGCCATGATTCTGGATTAAGCTATTTTTTAACTCACAGAGCAACATCGTTTATATGTTTTCCTTGGTAGTGACAAGAGAGAGGAGTTTAGATATACTAATGATTTGCTCTTAGCTCAGTGTGGTAAACAATGTAATTATCTCCATTTTACAGGTGAGAAAACTGAGGCACAAAGAAGTCGTGCCTCTTGCCTGACTCAGATAAGAAGTAAGGGTGGTGGGTTCAAACCTGACCCCAGCCAAACTGCGACAAAAAATAGCCAAGTGTTTTTGTGGGCGCCTGTGGTCCCAGCTACTTGGGATGCTGAGGCAAGAGAATCGTCTAAGCCCAAGAGCTGGAGGTTGCTGTGAGCTGTGACGCTATAGCACTCTACTGAGGGCAACAAAGTGAGACTCTGTCTCCACAAAAACTAAACAAAAAAAAAGAAGTGACAGAGCAAGGACTCGGATCTAGGTCTCTGTCACTCCCCTCCCTTCTTCATCACTGCACTGACGGGGGCTTGCTGGATACCGTGGAAGGACTTTATGAAGAGCGCTGGCTCCAGGGCATGGGTTTTG
>CAUYON010131001.1:0-12824 GCA_963573935.1 Arctocebus calabarensis | reverse complement strand
GTTGATGTGTGTTCCTCGACCTTGTCTCTTGGCTCAGCTCCAAACCGTTGGCTTTCTCGCCAAATTTCTGTCCTTTAACTCTCCTTCTGGACAGGAGCGTCTGCAGAAAGCTGGCTACAGACCGCCATCTTGGCTCCTCCTACACGTACTCTTGATCATCTGCTGTCCTGATTTCTAAATTAGATCTTCTGTACCAATAAAGAAAAAACACTCAACAAACTAAAGCATTTTTACTATTCATGTTATCCACAAACCTCAAAAATGACTATCTTCCCCCTCCTTATCAGAAACCCCACACAATTTATTTTGTCAAATAATTTCTTGCACTTAATGAAATCTTTTACCTGGTGGTGAAGCATGATCAAGGTATATTGTTTTTTAAATAATCTGCTGAATCCTACACCTTAATAAGCTACCACATTATTTCCTATTTCACAAGAAAATTTCCTTAAAATATTTAACATACATTTTCTCCACTCCTCACTTGCTTTTTTTCCCTTTTTTTAACTCGTCATCTCAATTTAAGCTGCCTTTTTGTCCTATCATCCTATCCGAACAATACTTACTAATGCTCCAGACAGTGGTTAATTTGGGAGCATATTCTTAGATTTAGTGCATACCCTCTGTATCATTCCTTTCTTGAAACATTTTTCTTGAATTTTGCCATCCAAACCCTCTTTATATTATTCTGTGGATTTGACTCCAGTCTCTTGTTCACTTTTTCTGGATTGTCACCTCTGTCTCTCTTAACACTGTGTTCCAAGATTCAGTCCTATATTTTTCCTTTTCTTAATCTCACCCCTTTATATTAATAGCTTCCATTGTCACTTATATATCATTTACATGCTAGGGATTATCAGATTTATATTTTAACTTCATTGAGCTTCAAATTCACATTTGCAACTGTTTACTGATATTTATAGGAACTGAAAGGTTTCCTAAAACACAGTGGAATCTTAAGTATATGTTAAATAAAGGACAATGTTGTCTCAAACTGAGCATATTCCAAATTTGGAATGTCTTCCTCATACCCTTCCAACCACAGAAAATTAACTGTGTCTCCTGGCGTGTTCCCTGTCTCAGTGACTGACACTGCTGTCCATCTTCATGAATATGACGGATCCTGAGGAGTCACACTTGCTCACCTTCATATGGCGTATCCTATTTATCACTAAGTCTTGATTGTTTACCTCTCAAATACCAGGGAAATCAACTTTATTTTCCTTCCAAAAAGTCACCACTCTCTCCATCATTTTCTATTGACCTGGTTTATAACTTTGTCTATTTACCACCCCTGTACACCATAGCTCCTAACAAAATAATGTTTTATAAATTCTTCAAAAAATTTTATGTTCTGTTTTTATAATTTATTTCTCCTCCTTAAAAGATTTTTTTCTCTTCTATTATTGTATCCCCTCCATTGTCAGTTATTTTTCCTCTTAACTTTTATTCTTCAGATAGTAGGTCAATATTACTTAAGAACTCTTCCCTACCTAGGAAGACTAAAATAATTTCTTAGTTTTCATGAGTTTTTAGCTTTATGAACTTTTATTCCTATAACTGGCATAATACATTTTTGTGAACACACTACACTGTTATTATTATTATTATTATTATTTTAACAAAAGAATGGTCTATCATTTTTTGGTTTGTTCCCCCCTCAACCCCTACCTCTCCAGCTATTTTGTCCCTAGGGACTAGCACTATTTCTGGCACCTAGTAGAAAATTAACTGCTGTTTGTAGAGCTAGTAAATGAATGAGGAGACAGAAATATTCTGTTATAATAGTACACGAATATTCTGTTATATGTAGCTTATGAAACTAACAGAGTTCTGACTTTGCATTATACCAAAATGTACTCTATGATTCGTATAAAAGGAGCACATGAAACATAGCCATAGAGAATGTATAGGGTAGATGAAATGTATAGTTTTTTGTATTATATTTTGCAAAACAATTACATATGTTCCTTAGTGGAAGCTTACAGATATTGAAAATCTAAAATTACTTAAACTGAGTGAAAATTTTTCTAAAGAGAAGGAAGATGAGTTTTGCTGCTTTTCTTACCAAACAATTTGGTAAAAGAAATTAGAACACAGGTTCAGAATGCTAAAATGCCAGTCATCTGAAGTACAACAAATTAAATCTCCTAAGATTAGGGAAGGGATTTACTTTAGTATCTGGGATATAGTTAAGCCTATGAGGGATGTTAACATGCTAGGTATATGGATGGAAAAATATTGGAATAAGTAGTCAGGTAAATAATTACAGATTCTTGTTATGTCTTATGTGAGATTTATGAAACTATTTATTGTGAATAATTCATTATTATATCCTTTGATACATGCTGAAATGCAAATGTTTTGGTTATTTATTTAAAATAACCCATATGGTTTAGATACCAGATGTTCAGATGACAGAGTAGATAATTCTGTTCTAAAATTGAGACAAGCATATCAAATTCTTCCCAGTGTGAAGGATAGCCTCGAAAAGGTAGGCAAGAGAGGTGCCTATGATGTAACATTATTAAATCATTTATAAAGGCTTAGAAGAGTACCTGAAATATAGCTGATATATAAGAGTAAACTGATGGCTCAGCACCCATAGCTCTGTGGTTACGGTGCTGGCCACATACACCACAGCTGGTGGGTCAAAACTCAGCCCAGGCCAGATAAAACAACAATGACAACTGCAACAAAAAATGGCCGGCATTGTGGTGGTTGTCTATAGTCCCAGCTACTTGGCAGGCTGAGGAAAGAGAATCGCTTATGCCCAAGAGTTTGAGGTTGCTGTGAGCTGTGATACTATGGCACTCTACCCAGGGAGACGAAGGGAGACTCTGTCTCAAAAAAAAAAAAAAAAGAAAAGAAAAGAAAAAAGAAAGAGTATACTGATGATTATGATGATGGTAATTATTAATATACTCCCAACTATAAAGTTATGTTATTATCTCTATAGAAAATGTACATTTATTTATTCATCTTCATTTAGTACATAGGATTTAGTTTTAATGTATACATCTGGACACATTTGGATGTGATTTGAACAGATTTATTTTGAAGTTCATTAGAAAAAGTTCATGGAATAATTATATAATATTCCACAAGTGATTATATGTGTTGTAAAAGGTTATACATGTCATAACATGTTAATATTGATCACTCAAAACATAAATAAATCTATCAGTGTGCTCTTGGCAGGGAAGAATCAACATTGATAAAATGTGTATGCTGCTCAAAGCAATCTAGAGATTCAATGCAATCTATGTTAAAATAACATCATACTTTGAAGAACTGAAAAAAATAGTTCCTTCTGTATGGAGGCAGAAAAATATATATAGCAAAGACAAGTTTTAGTAACAAGAAAAATCCCAGAGGCATCACTTTATCAGACTTTAGGCTATTTTATAAGATCACAGTGATCAAAACAGCACAGTATTGGCACAAAACAGATAAATAGACAAGTGGAACCAAATAAGAAACCAAAAGATGAAACCAGTCATTTATAGTCATCCGATCTTTTATAAACCAAACAAAAAAATATGCTGGGGAAAAGAAACCCTACTCAATAAATGTTGCTGGGAAAACTGGATAACCACATGTAACAGACTAAAATGGGCACTGCACCTTTCTTCACTTACAAAAATTGATTCAAGATGGAAAAGAGGTTTAAATCTAAGACATGAAATTATAAAAATTCTAAAAGAAAGTGTGGGAAAATCTCTTGAGAATGTCAGCCAGGGGAAAGTTTATGCAGAAGCCTTCCAGTGTCAATTGCAACAACACAAATAAACAAATGGGACCTAATTAGACTGAACAGCTTTAACACAGCTAAGAAACAACAACTAAAGTAAATAGGCAACCTTCATAATGGAAAAAGATATTTGCATATTATAAACTGACAAAGGCTTGATAAATAGGATCTATGGAGAACTCAAATTAATCAACTACAACAAAAAAAGGGTTAACGATCCCTTCTATCACTGGGTGAGAGACATAAAAAGAACCTTCTCGGAGGAAGTTAGACAAATGCCTAATGAACATATGAAAAAATGCTCAACATCCCTAATCGTCAGAGAAATGTCAATCAAAACCACCCTGAGATATCATCTAACCCCAGTAATGTTAGCCCACATCACAAAGTCCCAGAGTTGCAGAGGCTGCAGCATCTGCAGAGGGGGACACTTCGGCTCTGCAAACTAATACAGCCTCTTCGGAAAGAAGCATGTAGAATTTTCAAAGACCTCAAATTAGAACATCCATTTGATCTTCAATCCCACTACCAAGCATCAACCCAAAAGGAAGAAAAAAATCATTTTATCATAAGTTCATTTGCTCTAGACTGTTTATCACAGTTCAATTTACAATTGCTAAAAGGTGGGAACAACTTAAATGCCCATCAACTCAGGAATGGGTTAACAATGTGTGGTATAGGTGTACCAGGGAATGCTACTTAGCCATGAAAGGATGGAGACTTTAGATCTTTGGCATTGATCTGGATGGCACTGAAACACATTCTTAGTAAAGCATCACAAGAATGGAATAAAAATAAATTTTATTAGGAAGCCAGAAGACAATATAATGCACGCTCACATAGGAGAAAAAGTTAAATCTATTAAAGTTGAGGGGAGAGGGAATGAGAGAGGAGACAGGAAGGGTGGATTGGTGCACTCCTCCCTTGAAGGCAGAAGATAAGGGTGGAAGGCACACATTTTCGATATGGAACACAACTGCAAGAGGGAATCTACCTAACAAATTCAAAAATTATTGCCTGGTTGTCCCTTTTAGTAACTTGAAATCAGTCAATTGATCAATCAATCTATGAGTGGATACTGAATCAAGAAATTTGACAGTCGTTTACAAGTCAGAAACTCTGCTTTTGAAAAAACATGTTACTACTTTAAGTGGTCTGGATTATATTCATGAATTTAATTCAAAAATATATTTTAAGTTTTTCCTGTATTAGCTGTGTATTCAGATAGTTGAGGATTGAAAAAATCAATTTGGGGCTCTTTTCCTCAAAATCATTTTAATTAATTTAGAAGAGACAAATACAATAGTACAAATATTTGAGAAATGCCACAAACATGAAAATTTGATGGAAAAACACATATTTCTACAGATAAAAATGACAGATAGAATTTTGTGGATGTAAATATATCATTTAATGATGCTCATTGTCAGATTTTTTTTTTGTTTCCTTTTGCTCAAGGAAACATTATACAATGTCTTGATAGTTTTAGTTCTTTCAATAACTAAACAATGTGTACAATAGTGTCAACAAAAAGAAAGAATAGAGAGACTCTAAAAGAAAAAGATATTTATTCAGTGTCTTTAATAACGAAACAATCTCTACAATAGTGTCAACCTAAATAAAAAACAGGTAAGGAGACTCTGAAAGAAAATATTTATCCCAGAATAGGCATTGCATGGGAATATGCATCTGTGGTATGCTAAGTGCATATTCAGAGAGGTAAAGGAAAAAAAGTATTTAAGGAAAAATGAAGATTACATAATTATTGTGAGATAATTTACCCTTGGCTACAAAGATCAATAACAAGGATGGCTTCAGTCCACTATTGAGCAGGCAGTTGCTGGGCAGCTGTCACTGCAAAAATAAATTTGCTGTGTATTTCTGTGATGTTATTTGTGCAGAGCTGTGGCTTTTGCACGATATTTTCAGTAGTTCTTTTTATCAGGTGTTCATGAATGCGTACCTTCCCTTTTAGATCTGGGCTCTGTATGAGAGTTTTTACACAACTGACCCCATTTTGATTCTGACAACTTTCACAATGGTGAATGGAAATTATATAATACTCAAGGGTGTTTTCAAGAGATTGCTAGTTTCTGTCACCTCTTCTGTTTCCTTTTATTGTTCCTTGTGCAGGCATCCTTTAGTGACAAGGTAAGGATGCTTCTTATACTTGATCAGTGGATTGGCAAATACACACCCAGTGAGCCACTTTGCCTTTTTAGCTTAAGTGTTACACACTAAGTATCCTTTGCCAGTCCATTTACACAAATAATGAATCACTAAAATGAGATAAAAATCAACTCTTTTCTAGTTTGCTAGTTGTTACCATTGTCCATTTATGAAAAGGGGGATTTTATCTTTCTTAAATAACCAGGAAAGTGTACTAATTAATATTATGTGTGAATTGAAAAGGGCCATGGGGTGCCCAAATAGTCTATTAGTTTTTGATGTGTTCTTGAGGGTGTTTCTGAATGAGATTAGTATTTGAATGGGTGGACGCAGTAGATTTGCCTTCCTAATGTGGTTGGTGTCATCTAATTCACTGGGACCTTTATAGAACAAATCACAGAGGAAGAAGGAATTCACTCCTTTTTACTTGTCTCTCTGGCGGGACCTGGTACATCTAATGTCATCTTCTGCCCTCTGAGTCAGGTTTATATACCATCAGCTGCCCTGGTTCTCAGGCCTTCCAACGTAGACTGAATAACACGTACATTCCCAGGGCTGCATGCTTGGAGATGAAAAAAAAAATCTTAGGACTTGTCACTCTCCTTTTTTTTTTTTTTTTTGTACATATATTTTAAATAACACAAAACATTAGCTTATTTTTGTTTTAGTCAATTTTTTTTACATTTAGTCATATGTTTATTATTTCTAAATTCTTTATATTTCTTCTATTTCTGTGCTATATATTTTATTTATAGTTCTTCTACCTGGCAAACCTATATTGGTCTTTCTCCTTGATACTAATGAATTCCTCTGAATTTTACTCTGAAGAGTACATATTACATATTGATTTAGGAAGGTTATTTTCACTGTGCATAGATTTAGCAATTATTGTTTCCTAGCAAATGTCATTCCATTAAGTTCTGACTTTATCATTTATTTTGAAAGTCACCTATCAGTGTTGTTGTTTTTCCTTTGAAGGCCTACATTCCCCAATGTTACATGCAAGCATTCGGTTGTTTTGAGGACTTTTATTTTAGTCTTTGATTATCTGACCCTTTATGGTGATATTCCCAGATGACTTTTTTTCTTGCATTAAATCTATTGGACTTTATAGTGCTTCTTAAATGCACAGAATTTTTATTTTTCATTGGTAACTGATAATTCTCTGTTTATTCCCTCATATATTTTTTCTTTCATTCTTCATCTGCCTCTTTTTCTCACTGTAGGTTGCCCACCACATGTATACTAGTCTTTTTGGGAATGTACAATGTATATACTAATTCTTTCCTACACTCTGTGATATTTACATCTTTTCAATTGAAAAGTTTGTTATTTTCTGATAAACCTTCACATTGTTCATTCATTTTACTTATTGTAATTTTGAATTGTAGAATTTAAGGGTTTGTTTACATTTTAATAATACTGAAATTCTTCATCCTTTGTTTTGTTCATTTTCCCTCAATTTTCTTTAACTTGTTAATTCAGTTATTTTACTATCTTGATATGCCTGTTTTAACTTGATCATCTTTTTCTTTTTTTTTTAGAGACAGAGTCTCACTTTATTGCCCTCAGGAGAGTGCTATGTCATCATACCTCACAGCAACTTTCAACTCCTGGGATTAAGCGATTCTCTTGCCTCAGCCTCTCTAGTAGCTGGGACTACAGGCGCCCACCACAACATCCGGCTATTTGTTTGTTGCAGTTGGGCTGAGTTCGAATCAGCCACACTCAGTTTATGGGGCCGGCGCCCTACCCACTGAGCCACAGGCATCACCCTGATCATCTTTTTTGTATGTTACAGTTGTCTATTTTTGATTAGCAGTTATATTTCCTTTTTCTCTGGAATTTTCAGGGCATATGTGTGTGCGTGTGGATGTGTGAGTTAATTATATTAGACATTATTCATAAATAGACCATCAATATTCTGGACGATGTTAGACTTTTCCAGTGAGTGTATTCTCCACTTCTTCACTAGGCAGCTATGGGAAGGAGCAACAAATTCCTCTTATACTGATATATGTTATTGTCAAATTTATCAATCTTTCTGTCTTTTATTTCTTTTTTATGTAAGAAAGCCTTTTTTGGTACAAGATCATAGAAATGATCATTTCTCTTTTTCCTGGACGTTTCAACCTTTTGTTTTCACATTTCACATTGTATCATTAAACCACCTAGAATTCTGTTCCATGTAGGGCATGACTCTCTGATTACATGTTATTTATACATCATACTAGGAATGTAAACTGTTCTCATACTATTTATTGACTATTTCAATATTTCTTCATTTATATTGATGCAATTTTATATTATACAGAAATGTGTCACTTTTTTTCTTATCTCTCTATTTTGTAAATGTTCTCAACTTTTATTTGATTGTATTCATATATTTGGATTTCTATATAAACTGTAAAATCATTTTAGAAGTCTTTTTTTCAGAAGATGCTTTTCTTTGTGTACTTATCAATAAAGAAATTATATAATTCATTCTGTTCTATCTTTCCAGGTACAGAGATTTGAATCTGGCTGGACTCTGAAGGGGTATAGACCCTTGGCCTGTATACAATATTTGACACAATTTTAATCACTGGGCACAAATATGATGTAAGCAGTAATGTTGATTCTATCTTTGTGACTGA
The DNA here is from genome assembly GCA_963573935.1 of Arctocebus calabarensis. Lineage (NCBI taxonomy): Eukaryota > Metazoa > Chordata > Mammalia > Primates > Lorisidae > Arctocebus > Arctocebus calabarensis. The sequence goes on along the minus strand of CAUYON010131001.1, from coordinate 4,265 downwards.
GGAGAAGCCTAAATTTCAGAAGTTGTTTATAATTATAAGAACTCTTCTTTTTTTTTTCAGAAAAGTAAGATTATTTTTGCAACTTTCCTCAAAATATGGCCCCATTTTCAAAAATGCATTAATACCTCATGTCTGTTCCTGGGTCCACAATGCCAATACCATTATGTCCTCTTTTGCTATTAATGGAGAATATTCTTTTGTTCAGTGTTGCTACATACTAGTGTAATAATGTATGTGTTTCTTTGTGAGATTAGTATATATACCCATACACAAACATGAAATGGATATTTGTGTACTCAATATTCCTATTGATCAAGAAATTTCCAAATGTGTTTCCACTGTAGCAATGAAATAAAATCAAATTTCACATGTTAGTCTTGTGAATTCATTTCTCATCGAAACAAATGTCAATTGAAAAGAACTTCTAGACATTGGGAAAGATAGGAAATATTATTTAAATAAGGTATCAGTAAGGAATTTGTCATTTAATTCCAATGTAAACAAAAGTACAAGAATTATTTAAAGCATTTAAAGAAAAAAGAAAATCTACCAGCTATATTTACTGTGTGCTGTATATTTATCTAGCTAATGGGTATATTACTAATATTCTGAAGCATTTCAATTTTTCTGAATTAAATTATAACTTCTTATATATATATAATCTATTTACTTTTTTGAATGAGAAATAAAAACAAAATCACTGTTTAGGATTCTATTAATGTGTACGAAACCTAACATGTATACTAAGTACGTTTTTCAGGCACAAAGAATATGGAGGTATATTATAGTTGGAAGACGTTTTAGATGCAAGATAAACCTAATTATTTATAATGTGTTAATTCAGATTTTATTATGAAGCTTGTTATATGAGGTATTTTGGGTAAGTAATTTCAAGTAGCTAAGAAAAATCATTAAAATCAATTCATCAACAATTAAAATGAAACAATTGTGGGTGCTATGGCTCACACGTGTTCTCCTAGCACTCTGTGAGGCTGAGGTGGGCTGGTTTATCTCCTGAATTCAGGAATTTGAGAGGAGTCACAGTAAGAGCCAGAACTCATCTCTAGTAAAAATAGAAAAAAAGCTAGCTAGGCATGGGGGTTGGCCCCTGTAGTCTCTGCTACTTCGGGGACTGAGGCAAAAGGATCACCTGAGCCCAAGAGTTTGAAGTTGGTGTGAGCTGTGATGATGCTGTGGCACTCTACCCAGAGTGACAGAGTGAGAATTCTGTCCATATGTGTGTTTGTTGTATTTATATTTGCAACACAAATATATGAAATATTCTTTGACATAAGTAATATCTTTGATCAAAAAAAAAAAGAATTAGCAGTTTTTAAAGTAATGTTTAGTATAATTCAGATTGTGGGGCAACCAGTTTCTTCCTTATATTTTACAATTACTTGAAAAAGTTATATTTCAAAACTATCAATGGTTCTTTTGTAAGTTACTTCTGTAGCATTTTCCAAATATTTTCATCTTTGGAGACAACAAATCATTGCATTTATCAAACTGAATCAAATAATCAAAGGGTTGGAGGATAGTGTTAAACAATAGTCAAAATGCTAATGAAGGCCTGAAGGTTGATGATCATGAAATAGAGATAAATGCAATTAGTGTAAGTAGACGCCATGGAAGGAAGAACTAGGAACCACGTGGTTAGAATTTGCTGACCTGTACTTACGTACAGGACATACGTAAGTCATTTTATCCACTGTGTCAGTCTGGAAAACTTCAGCAAATGCGTATTTCCAAATTTGACTTTTATTTTGGTTCCAGAGCTGTCTGGGGGAAAAGCATTTTAAATAAAATATAAATGAAAAATCGAAAGGACAAAAGAAATTATCAATTATCCTAAAAAAATAGGCATCCACTCCTTCTTTTCCAGAAATTTTGTAATTTTGTATATGTTTTTCCTTTTTTTAAAATTTTGGTATAATTTCAAACTTACAATTTTTATAATTATAAAAATAATTGTGTGTGTGTTCAGTAGAATAAATAATTATAATGTATAAATTTTTGGTGACTAGATTAAAAATATTATTTTTTAAGAAATGCATACCGAATGATTCAAGGAGAAAAAGGTATCAGGTGTCTGGCTTGTCAAAAGGAGTAAGGGGAGTGGGGTCTTGGGGTCTTGGTGTGTGCCACACTTTTTGGGGGCAAAACACGATTGTAAGAGTGTCATTTCCTAACAAATGCAACCAGTGTAACATGGTTTCTTGTACCCTCAATGAATCCCCAACAATAAAAAAAAAAATACTACATATGTAAAATTATATAAGTAATATATTATATGTACATATTTTAACAATATTGGGGTTGTCCAGTATTCTAATTGATTTATCTGCTTCATAAAATTGTATTTTTGTTATACATAAACATTACATATAAATATCACAAATTAACAATGTTTCATGTTTTCTTAATTAGATATTTTAATTTAATCTATATACTTTAATTTCATTTTTAATCATTGTTTCTAACATTTGACTTTATCCAAACACTGTCACAATTTTTTCTGTGATTAGAGAAATAGATTTCTTGAGTTAATATAACCAAATATATTGTGGAAATTGAATATATTAAAATTCTTTATAACAAATACCTAGCTGTTCTCTGTGTTTTTAGTTTCTTATTGGTTTATATATTTTTTCAGATAACTGTTGCTAGAATTGTTATCATTAAACGATAAATTATAGTCCACCATTTTATTGAACACCTGTTAGGTACTAGAGCATTGTACATTATTTTAAGGACAAGGTTCCCCCAAATAAATAAGAAACTATAGTAAGAATGTTATCAGCACAAAAAATAGACTTATAGTTCTCAAATGTTGAATTAAAAAATGTTACTAGCATAAAAATCTCAAATATATTACCATTGCTTGACAAAACAATGCAAAACATTTTAGACCATCATCTGAGACCTCCATCATTTTAAAGTTGACCTTCTTTTACAATCTTCTTCTATAATTGTGGTTACCAAAACTAAACCCACTCATTCTTGTCTTTTTATCTTTTCTTAAACCCTGAATAAAACTTACTATTAAACTTTCTCATGTACTGAAGTTGTCATCATCTCTTAAAATTTAGCTCATATTCACACACACACAAAATAATTAGAATATTTATTGTAATACTATTCTAATAGCCCCAGTCTGAAACTATTTCATATCCACTGAGAAAATCAATTACAGTTGAATAAATTGTAGTATAGCCAAACAGTGAAATAAAATACCACAATGGCAACAAACTATCTATAATTATATACAACAGTGTGGATGAATATAACAAATACAAAGGTGAACAAAAGCAGCTGCTTGCATAAGAGAATGTACTTAGTGATTTCATTTATACAAAGTACAAAGAAAAGCAAAACAAATTATTATGTTGTAATTCCATATAAGATTACACTGTTGAAATAGTGATTTGAAGGGGCCATCAAAGATTTCTTGGGGTATTGGTTAATGGACTATACTGGATTTGTGGAAATTCATTGAGCTGTACATTGTGATATGTGTATTTTTATGTGCATATTATATGCAGTACTTTAGTGATTTTTAAAAGTCTGTTTTAATTTTTACCTAATTCACTTATCCATTAATTCAACATTTTTCCCCTTAGGCAATTGCTCTGAGCTCATTAGTGTGCTTTGTATTGAGGGATTAAAAAGAGACATCTGGGTAAGACAGGTCTGACTAAGTAATTTGCAGTGTATTACTGAAGTACAAATGAAGAGACCCTTACCTATGTGAAAAATCAGGGAAAGCTAAAATTTTATGGCATGAATCAAGAATCAAAATGAAGAAAGGTTTGTACAAGAAGACAGTGGACAAAACCAGTAAGCATTAGTCCAAGCAGAAATGCGAGAAATAATTAGGTGCAACGCAGGGAAGTTCAGGAAATTCAGTGATAGTCAATGTGGCAGAATTTTTATAGATGGAACTAAAAAAACATATGCAATGAAAAATAAAACACGAGCGTAAGAAGAACTTCACAGGTTAGCAATGGGTGACAGAGGGGAGAAGCAGAGCCATTCCAGGCAGAGAGAACATAGACAGGTGAGCAGGGATGAATTAGAATGGCCTGCTCAGAAATCACACTGGAGTGATGCAGAAGAGACATGCCGAGGAGGCATGAGTCTCACTATGTTGCCCTCAGTAGAGTACCATGGGGCCACAGCTCACACCAACCTCTAATTCTTGGTCTTAAGCAATTCTCACTATGTTGCCCTCAATTCTAAAAGTTTTGTAGTAGAATCCCTGG
>CAUYON010131000.1:0-31293 GCA_963573935.1 Arctocebus calabarensis | reverse complement strand
ACATATTTGAAGGGTCAGGAGAAAACTTCTAAATACGGATCAAAAATGTTTTCACATAGTAAATGAGAAAATCTCATGAATGTTATGTCAATCAGGTTGATAAAAATATCTCAGATTGTATGCGAAGCCTGCACACTGTACCCTATGATTGAACTAATGTACACAGCTATGATTCAATAAAAATAAATAAAAAATAAATGTAATTCAACACATAAGTAGAAGCAAAAACAAAAACAAAAAAAAAATAAGGATAAAAACATGGACATTGAGGCTTTGTGTTTTAAAGAGTTTCTCTTTTTTTCCTTATGTTTAGGATTATCTTTTTTGACATGTTTGTCTTGTCCCCAACACATGTGGGTATGTGTGAGTATATAATTACAGGTTATATAAGCACAGAAAAGTCTGGAACCATGGTCTCCAAGGTATCGACGGAATTGGTTCACACAGAGGGTCCTATTGGGTTTCTTTCTTCTGATGAGGGTTGAATTGAGCCCCCCCCCCACACACTGAATCATATCCTGAAACCCCAGTACCTCAGAATGTGGCCCTTTATGGAGATGGGGTCTTTACAGAGGTAATTAAGTCAAAATGAGTCCTTAGGGTGGACCCTGATCCGGTATGACTGGCATCCTTATGAAAAGGGGATATTTGGACACAGGCGTGGGGCGGGAAGAAGGCGAGGTGAGGATCAAAGCTGCACAAGCTGAGAACTGCCGGGAGCTGGGTCAGGGAACGGCCTGAGTGGACCCATCCCTAGCACTTTCCAGGAAGCATGGCCCCTCCAGACACCTTGATCTCAGACTTCCAGACTCCCGGACTGTGAGGCAGTGAAATTGCTGTTAAGGCCCTCACTCCGTTTGCCGTACTTGGTCGTGGCAGCCCTAGCAAACTCATACTATCCATTCCTGTGCTATTTGAATCAGGAATCACAGTATTATTCTACTGTTGAAAATCTTCTAAAAATAAGTGTATAGTTTTTGATTCCCATAAATTATGCCACTGGCTTCGTTCTGCTTCCCAGTCAGGGGGGTCTCCCCTGGGAGGGGCCAGCTGAGGGCATGGGGTTTGTATTTAGGCGCTGAATTCACATTTCTGACCCTCCTCTTTCCAGGTGGGGCTACATGGGGCAGTAATTTACTTTTCCTTGGACTCTGTTCTCTTCTGAAAACAAGGATCCGCGCCTTGCCCTGCCTGCCTCAGGTGGCTGCTGTGAGGGCTGGGAAATGCCACCTTGAGCCCTCTACACATTTACAGAATTAATGTTTCACTCCCAATTCCACAAAACTTCACTGAGCTCTTGCTGAACACCGGGCATGGGGTCTCAGGGAAGCCTCAGGCATTCTTTTGTCCCTGAGTCACCTACAGCTTGGGGACCAAACAGGACTATCAGGAAATAAGCAGGGAAGACTGCCTCCATAAGGCCGGCACGGTCTAATCCCAGCAGTCTGGGAGGCCAAGGAGGGCAGATCACTTGTGTTTAGGAGTTCAAGACCAGCCTGAGCAATAGTGAGCCCCCCCTCCCATTTCTACTAAAATAAAAACAATTAGCTGGGCCTTGTGGCAGACACCTAGAGTCCCAGCTACCTGGGAAGATGAAACATTAGGATCACTTGAGACCAAGACTTTGAGGTTACTGTGAGCCAAGATGACACAGCACTCAACCCCAGGGCAACAGAGTAAGACTCCGTCTCAGAGGAAAAAAAAGTAGAGATCCTCCAGAGCTCAGAGGGATGTTTGCAAAGGGCTAGGTGGGAACTCCAAGGAGAAGAAGGGTCCTTTTTACCAGGAGAGCCAGGTGAGACTTCAGGGAGGAGAAAATGGGTCGTCAAGTGTCCAGTCCAACGTGAGGGTGGAGAAGGGAGGGGAGGGAAGAGAGGAGGCACCCAGAATATCTAGTGCCAGAAGGACGGAGACACAGTATCCTGGTGAGGTCTTGTCAGGCCTCAGTGCCTAGAACAGTGCCTGGAATGTGGTTGGGGTTCACTGAACATCAGCTGGATGGATGGATGGATAGATGGAGTTCAGGAGAGCCAGAAGGCAAGGGAAGGTGCAGGAGGAACAGGGGGGGATTGGGAGGCATACATGCTTTACAAAGGAGCTAACCTCTGTCTGATGCACAGGGAGCTATTGGAGAGTTTAGTATCAGTCTGAGTCATGATAGGAAACAGGTGGACACTTAAGTTGAGTAATTTGATCGAAACTGTTTAGAAAAGTGTGGGCAGAGGCAAAGAAACTTCAGGGGAGCAAGTTCCTGAAGGACCATGGAGACAGCAGCCAGAGAGCCCTCCTCTCCCAAGCTGAACACCAGGCATGGGCCTCCACACCCCTCCTCTCCCTCTGGAGGAAGCCAGAGAAAGGAAGCCCTCACCTCCCACCTTTCCCTCCCTCCAGAGTCCTGCAGGGCTCCCACTGACCAACCCCAACCAAAACCAGAGGGTAAGGGGAGCCCCTCGATGAAGTTCATAATCAAGTTCAGTCAGGTTGGTTCCTGGGCCACTGAATGAGGGAGAAGGACAGATAGGGAACACATCTGAAGACAAACCTGAGACTGTAACAGCCCATGTGTCCAAATAGAAATATCCCTTTGGCACTTGGTCAAGAACAGATCATCCCACTACAAGATGCAGAGGAGAGGCCATTTGTATCTGGCTACTATGAGTTCTGAGTTTCTGGCAGCTACAGAAATGCTTGTTCCATATTTGTGGATTAAAAAATATTTTCCATTCCTATGAGCACAGTAAGATTGAATCTATAGCACTCCTCGACTACACCCTGGATCCTATTATTTAACAGGGCACTGACTATTCCCCAGCCCTCAAACTCACTGTGGCACTGAAGCTCACTCCCCGTGCCTTCGTACGTGAACATCTGGCTTTCACGATAAACATTGCATTTCCAAATCTCCCTTGTAGCTCCATGTGGCCACATGACTAAAGAATGGAGGTGATACTTGCAACTTGCCAGTCCTGTGTTCGGGAAGAAAAGAATTCACCTCTTCCCCTTTCGTACTGACTAGCATGCCGCCCTGGGAGTGGACCAAGAGAGGGGGGTGAGCGAGAGAACAGAAGAGGCCTGGGTCCCTGACACTACACAGCTACCATGCCAGCCCTGAGTTGAGAGAGAGAAATAAATAAATCTCTGTTCTGTCTGAGCTTTTGTTATGTTAGTTCTCCACTAACAGAAAAGAAGCTTATATATTTTAACAGACAATGGTGCTCTCATTGTTCTGCCTCTACCTGCCTTTCCAGGTACCATTCCCTCTTCCTGCTGAAACCACTGCTCATCCTTAAGGCCTGGTTCACATATACCTCCTCTGTCAAGACTACCACCCTGGACAGAGTGAGCGAAGCTGTATGCAGGAACAGACAAACCCAAATCTCACTGGCTTATACCAGCAAAGGTTCATTCCAGGGCATCAGCTGGGGTAGATGGGGCTGTGGCAGAGGGGAAGGAGACCATAAAGGCTCCTACAGCTCTCTCTACCCACGGCACCTGGCTATTTCTTACAACATTGGCCAGTGCAGGCCACACAGCCAGCTACAATGTCAACAGGAAGCATAATTTCATCACAGGAACAAGAATACGGTTTGCCACAACTTCCTCGAGAGTCTCTGTGTGTTTATCTTTCTCTGTTGCTATATCTACCATGGGCCAATCTTTGTGCCAGGCGCTGAAGGTTAACATCATTCATACTTCCCAGACTCAAACAAACACTCAGTGTTAGGACGGTTAGTGAAAATGGAGTACATCTATACGCCATATAATAATGATTAATAATTATTAATAATTAATAATTAATTATTAATTCAAGATTTTGTTCCCCCAAACCAAGCATAGCCCAGATGCTTCCACGAGCTGCTTAACCATAAGGTGGGGTTGTTAGACTTCTCTGGGTTACCAGAAACTACGCGAGCATAGGACAAAAAAGGAAAGCAGACAGTCAGGAAAGGCTTATGGGATAAGTGGGTGAATGAACAGTTATGAGAGTTCATTCATTCATTCATCCAACATGTGCAGCCCCCACATGTGCTGGTCCCTGTGCCAGGTACTTGGTGCATAGCCTTGACAGTTCTTCCATGTGTTCAGAAAGGAATGAGGAATTCCTGATGGAGAAACTGAAGATGTTCCCAGGAACAGTCACAGCCAAGCTCTGCCTAAGACCAAACCCCATCAACACTGCTAGAAGAACAACCACCAAAAACAACAGAAAAGCAAAGTTTTGCTTGCTTTTTAAAAGTACTTCTTGTTTTGTATGCCTGTGCTTTGCAGGAGACATGGCTGATGAGATCGCTTTTTATAGACGTTGAAAAAAATGTGTTTAACACATTCACCTCAAGATTAAGATAATGAAGTACCTGTCTTTTTTCATTTTTTGATTGTTTGGGATTCATTGAGGGTACAGAGAGTTAGGTTACACTGATTGCATTTGTTAGATAAAGTCCCTCTTATAATTGTGTCCTGCCACCTAGAGGTGTGTCATACACTATGATCCCCATCCTTCCCCCTCCTCCCCTGAACTTGCTTATTCCCCTACCCCCTCCCTTGTATTAGCTCACCTACTGCCTTCATATTACAATAGACTACATTCAATTCTTGCTTCTCCATTCTTGTGATGCTTTACTAAGAAGAATGTGTTTCAACTCCATCCAGGTTAATACAAAAGATGTAAAGTCTCCATCTTTTTTTGTGTCTGAATAGTATTCCATGATATATATATATATCAGTTTGTTAATCCATCCCTGGATTGGTGGGCATTTAGGCTGTTTCCACATTTTGGCGATTGTGAATTGAGCTGCGATAGTCTAATGCAAATGTCCTTATGATAAAAGAATTTTTTTTCCTTCTGGGTAAATGCCTAGTAATGGGATTACAGGATCAAATGGGAAGTCTAATTTGAGTTCTCTAAGTATTTTCCATACTTCCCTCCAAAAAGGTTGTATTAGTTTGCAGTCCCATCAGCAGTGTAAAAGTATTCCCTTCTCACCACATCCATGCTAGCATCTGCAGCTTTGAGACATGGTGATGTGGGCCATTCTCACTGGGATTAGGTGATATCTCAGGGTAGTTTTGATTTGCATTTCTCTGATGAGTAGGGACAAAGAGCATTTTTTTCATATGTTTGCTAGCCATTCGTCTGTCTTCTTTAGACAACATTCTATTCATGTCTCTTGCTCAGTGATATATGGAATTGTTGGCTCTTTACTTGTTGCTTAATTTGAGTTCTCTGTAGATTCTAGTCATCAAGCTTTTGTCTGATTCACAGTATACAAATGTATCTTCCCATTTTGAAGGTTATCTGTTGCTTTGGTTGTTGTGTCTTAGCTATACAGAAGTTTTTCAGTTTAATTAAGTCCCATTTGTTAACTTTTGTTATTGTTGCAATTGCCACAGTAGTCTTTTTCATACAATCTTTCCCCTGGCCTTTATCTTCAAGTGTTTCCCCACACTTCCTTTAGGATTTTTATTCTTTCATGTCTTAGATTTAAATCTTTTATCCATCTTGAATCAATTTTTGTAAGTGGTGAGAGGTGCAGGTCCAGTTTCAATCTTTTACATGTGTTACCCAGTTCTTCCCAGTACCATTTATTGAATAGGGCTTCTTTTCCCCAGTGTATGTCCTTGTTTGGTTTATCAAAGATCAGGTGGCTATAAGAGATTAGTTTCATCTCATGGTTTTCTATTTGGTTCCAAATTCAATGTCACCATTTTTGTAGCAATACCATGCTCTTTTCATAACTATGGCCTTGTAGTATAGATTAAAGTCTGGTAGGGTGATTCCCCCAGCTTTGTTTTTATTACTAAGAATTTCCTTGGCTATATGGGGTTTCTTATGGTTTCCTACAAAGCAAAGAATTATTTTTTCCTATTCTTGAAAGTGTGATGATGGTATTTTAATGGAAGATACTTTGGGTAGTATAGACATTTTAACAATGTTGATTCTTCCCAGCCACGAGCATGGTATGTTCTTCCATTTGTTAATATTCTCTGCTATTTCTTTTCTCAGGGTTTTGTAATTTTCTTTGTAGAGGTCCTTCACCTCTTTTGTTAGGTATATTCCTAGGTATTTCATTTTTTTGAAGCTACTGTGAAGAGAATTGTGTCCTTGATTAGCTTCTCATCTTGGCTGTCGTTGGCATTTACAAAGGCTACTGATTTGTGGACATTGATTTTATATCCTGAGACTTTGCTGTATTTTTTTTTATCACTTCTAGGAGTCTTGTGGTTGAGTCTTTGGAGTTCTCTAAGTATAAGATCATATCATCAGCAAAGAGAAAGAGTTTGACCTCCTCTGCACACATTTTGGTGCCCTTTATTTCCTTCTCTTGCCTGATTGTGTTGGCTAGAACTTCCAGCACTGTGTTAACTAGTAGTGATGATAGAGGACAGCCTTGTTTGATTCCAGTTCTAAGAGAAAAAGTTTTCAGTTTTACCCCATTCAGTATAATATTAGCTGTGGGTTTGTCATAAATGGCTTCAAACAGATTAAGAAATGTGCCACCTATGCCTATATTCTTGAGAGTTCTAATAAGAAAAGAATGTTGAATTGTATCAAATGCTTTTTCTGCTTCTATTGAGAGGATCATATGGTCTTTGTTTTTTCTTCTGTTGAAAGGGCGCATTACATTTATGGACTTGCATATGTTAAACCAGCCTTGAATCCCTGGGATGAAACTTACTTGGTCATGATGAATGATTTTTTTATTGTGTAGCTGTAATCTATTGGCTAGGATCTTATGAGAATTTTTGCATGTATATTCATTAGTGAAATTGGTCTGAAGTTCTCCTGTTTAGTTGGGTCCTTTCCTGATTTTGGCATCAGGGTGATGTTTACTTCATAGAACGTGTTGGGGAAGATTCCTTCCTTCTCAATTATTTGGAATAATTTATGCAGTATGGGTATAAACTCTCTTTTGAGTGTTTGATTGAATTCTGGTGTGGAGTCATCTGGACCAGGACATTTTTTGTTGGGAGATTTTTTTATTGTTTCTTTCATCTCAGTTATTGAAATCGTTCTGTTCAAAATATTTATTTCTTCTTGATTAAGTTTAGGGAGAGAGCGTTTTTCAAAGTATTGATCCATGTCCTCCACATTGCCACATTTTTGGGCATAGAGTTTCTTGTAGTATGCAGAGATGAACTCTTATAGCTCTGTCACATCTGTAGTTATTTCCCCTTCACCATTTCTGATTGGGGTTATTAGAGATTTTAGTTTTCTGTTTGTAAGTAATCTGGCCAAAAGTTTATCAATTTTATTTATTTATTTATTCATTCTGTAGAGACAGAGTCTCACTTTATCACCCTCAGTAGAGTGCTGTGGCATCACCCAGCTCACACCAACCTCCAACTCCTGGGCTTAGAAGATTCTCTTGCCTCAGCCTCCCAAGTAGCTGGGACAACAGGTGCCCACCACCTGGATATTTTTGTTGTTGTGAGTTTTGCTGAGGCTAGGTTTGAACCTGCCATCCTTGACATATGGGGCCAGTGCCCCACCCACTGAACCACAAGTGCTGCCCAATTTTATTTATTTTTTGAAAAGTCAACTTTCTGTTTTGTTAATTTTCTGAACAATTCTCTTGTTTTTCATTTCATTAATTTCTGATTTAATTTTGATTATTTCTTTTCTTCTGCTGGGCTTGGGATTAGATTGTTCTTCTTTTTCCAATTCCATATGATCATGAGTTTCTTGATGTGTTCTCTGTTTTTTTTTTTTTTTAATATAGGCATCTAATGCAATAGATTTCCGTTTTACAACTGCTTTTGCTGTATCCTACAGGTTTTGGTAACTTGTGTCTTCATTGTTGTTATGTTTGAGGAATTTAACAATTTCCTCTTTTATCTCTTCCTGAACCCAACTATCATTCAGCATAAGGTTGTTTAATTTCCAAGTCTTCATGTGGGGATGATCATTTTTGTTGTAATTAACTTCCATGTTTATTGTCTTGTGGTCTGAGAAGATCCAAGGTATAATTTCTATTATCTCAATTTTGCCGAGATTTGATTTGTGTCCTAGGACCCTAGGATGTGGTTGATTTGGGAGTTCATACCATGGGCTGATGAGAAAAATGTATATTTTTTAGCTTTGGGAGGGTGTGTTCTGTATATGTCTATTAATCCCATTTGTTCCAGCATCACATTTAAATCCTTTGTATCTTTGTTTAGTTACTGGTTAGTGGATCTGTCTACTTCTATCAAAAGGGTTGTTGAAAGTCCCCGACCATTTTGATGTCATGGCATACCATATTGCTCAGACCCATCAAGATCTGTTTCATCAATCTGGGAGCATTTAAGTTGGGTGCATAAATATTTAAAATTGAAATGTCTTCTGGGAGGTGCCTGTGGCTCAGTGAGTAGGGCACAGGCCCCATATACCCAGGGTGGTGGATTCAAACCCGGCCCTGGCCAAACTGCAACAAAAAATAGCCAGGTGTTATTGCAGGTGCCTGTAGTCCCAGCTACTCAGAAGGCTGAGGCAAAAGAATTGCGTAAGCCCAGGAGTTGGAAGTTGCTGTGAACTGTGTGATGCCACAGCACTCTACCAAGGGCAATAAAGTGAAACTCTGTCTCTAAAAAAAAAAATAAAGAAAAATAAAATAAAATAAAATTGAAATGTTTTCTTATTGTATTGTTCCTTTGACCCATATAAAGTGTCCATCTTTGTCTTTCTTAACTTTAGTGGCTTTAAATTTGCTTGTATCTAAAACTAAGTCTGCAACCCCTCCTTTCTTCTGATTTCTGTTTGCTTGGAATACTGTTTTCCATCCCTTAACCCTGAGTCTTGATTTGTCCTTCAAAGCTAGGTCTCCTGGATATAGTATATGGATAGTATCTCTCTCCTGGAGATAGTATATGGATGGCTTGTGCTTTCTTATCCAATCAGCCAGCCTGTGCCTCTTCAGTGGTGAATTCAGTCCATTGACATTTATTGAGAAAATTGATATGTGCACTGGAGTTCTATTCATCTTCTTTTGTGAGAGTCTGATGTGTAGTTTTATCCTTTGCAGCACTATGGAGGATAAGCTTTAACCTTTAGCTTCTGGGTGTTTATTTTGCTGGTGGTCCATTGTGGGGAGCAGTGTTGAGAATAGGTCTAAGTATTTCCTGTAGAGCCTATCTTGTTGTGGTGAATTTCCTCAGTGTTTGTATATCCACAAAAGATTTGATTTCTCCATCAATTTAGAAGCTTACTTTGGCAGGATACAGAATTCTGGGTTGAAAATTGTTCTGTTTAAGAATGTTGAAGGTGCATGACCATAGTCTTCTGGTTTGGAGGGTTTCAGTTGAAATGTCTGCTATCTACCTAATAGCTCTGGCTCTGTATGTCAGTTGGCATTTACTCCTGGCTGCTTTCAGAATTTTTTCTTTCATCTTGATTTTGGACAGGTTCATTACATGTCTTTGAGAGGCTCTGTTTGAGTAGAGATGACCTGGGGATTGATATATATCTGAAAGGAGTGCATTGGAGCCTTATTAGTAAAGCTTGGGAAGTTTTCATTTATGATACTCTCTAGTAGGGCTTCCATTCCTTTGGGACAATCTTCTTCCCCTTCAGGAATCCCTATTATTTGTATGTTTGAATGCTTCATGGAGTTTTGTAGTTCTCTAAGCACCTGGTCTGCTTTCTCTCTCTTCTTTTCTGCCTCTTTAACTACCTGAATTAACTCAAAAACTTTATCTGCTAGCTTGGCAATTTTTTCTTCTCCATGGTCTAACCTATTTTTGATACTTTCTATTGTCTCTTCACATTCCCTGATTGTCTGCTTCATTTCCTTAAGCTCCACCATATGCTTTATATTCTATATATCTTTCATCTGATTTTTTGTTCTGTCTTTGTCTTTCCATTTTCTCATCCATTTCTTTTATTGTCTGTATCATCCATATTTTTAATTCCCTTTCTGTCAAATCCATTAATTCTTTACAAGTGAAGTCTTCTGTAGCAGTTGCCTCATGGTTCTTTGGGGAAGTTCCTTGTTTTGGCCTCCATGTTGCTAAATTTTTCTGTTGGTTTCTCCTCATATCTGCTTTCTTCTTGTTCAGCTCCTTTCCTTCCTTTTTCCTTCTCACTGCCTCCTTTGATTTAAGCAGAAGTCCTTATTCTTGATGACAGTAAGTTGCAATATGTCACCAGGACACCAGGTGGTGCTGTGGGTTTTTTTAGTAGACAGCCAGCAACCTCTATGGTCCTGATTTCAAACTTAGTTGCCTTCAGTGATTACCTGATTATTTTGCCTCAGCATTCAGACCCTGCCAGATTGGGATCTTAAAGCTCACAAGAATTGTTCAGAGGCAGGTCTCACAGTGCTCCCTGACTATGGGGTGTGGGAGTCCCTCAGAGACTTGTCCCAAGAGTAGAGTTCTGATCCCGGCAGATGGAACTAAGATGGCTGTGATTTAGGCCCCTGTGAAGACTTCTTCCAACTTTCCCACAATGGTGGCCCCCTGGCCACAAAGACCATCTCAGTATGGCTGCCTTGCCAGCTACCAAACCTATGGCAAGTCCACTCCAACCAGCATTCATATTGGGTTGCTGTATACTGTTTGATTCTGCCCACTCTTTCAAGTTTTCCACTCAACATGCAGCTTCCCCAACAACTAAAAACTCTGGAAAACAACTGAAAAATTCTGGACCTCCATTGGAGCCCAGCCAATCCCACACTAGGACTCTTGGTAAGATCCCTTTGCCAGGTATGGCTGAGTTCTTTCTTTTTCTCCAGTCATTCTAGGAAATCTCAGCTGAATGATCTTTCTGGTCTCCCATCTTGCTCTGCCCTCAAATACAAATATTTTTCTCACTCTTCAGGTACAGGCGCATCATAGAAGACAGGTAAGCTTTTGCGCCTTTCTGAAACCGGCCTCTAAGTGAATGAATACTCCTTAGCAAATCAATTGGAGTCAAGGAGGGAAGGACATTACATGACATTTATCAGTCTGCATAAGATGATGTCTATCAGTCTGAAATACCTGTGTTTTCTGCTTTGTGGTCTTTTTTCCAATTATCAAACATTTAATTAATTTTGGTCCTGTTGTCAATGGAGCTGGAACAAAGAATAAGGCCATCTCAAGGAAAAGGAAAATATGGTATCTGTACACAATGGAATACTATTCAGCCATTAAAAAGAAGGAAGTCCTACCATTTGTGACAACACAGATGAGCTTGGAAGACATTGTGTTAAGTGAAATAAACCAGGCACAGAAAGACAAATACTATATGATCTCACTTGTGTGTAGGAGGTAACACAGTTGATCTCATAGAAGTAGAGAGCAGAACAGTGGTTACAAGACACTTGGGAGGTGAGAACAACAGGAAGATGGAAAAAGGTAGTTCAATAGGGCCAAAGTGACACTTAGGAGGAATAGGTTCTGGTGTTCTACAGCATAGTAAGGGGAGTACAGTTAACGATAATATACCAGGTATTTCAAAATTGCCAGAAGACAGAATGTTGAATGTTCTCACCACAAAGAAATGATAAATGTTTGATATGTGTAATTTCCATGATTTGATCATTACACATTGTACACACGTGTCAAAACATCACATTGTACCCCCACAAACGTGTACAGTGATTTTTTTGTCAAATAATTTTTTAAAAAAAATAAAAAAGGATAAGCTATTTAAAGTCAGCAGAGCAGAGTTTGTCCTTTGCAGGGGAAAAGCTCAGGACCCCTAGGCAGTCCAGCCCGAGATATCTGGTGGGAAAATGACTTAATCCCCTAGGGTTATATCCAAAAATCCAATATATTAAGCAACTGGCAGAGCAGGATACAGACTGGTCAGAATGAGCCCCTGCCATTGTGCTAGAACTGGCCTCTGACATCCCCCTTTCCTGTTCAGGCATTAACCCTTTAGTTCTGGGTCATAGGGAATGACCAGGCAGGTTCTATGGCAGAGAGGGAAACAGGGAACAGTCACAACAGGAGCCGTTTTCCAAACAGTATAGAACAACTTTGCTATATAACAGCCTGTAAGCTGCACCAGGTCCTTCCAGCTAGAAAGAAGACTGCCCACCTCCAAAGACATCACCAAAGCTGAGACATAGAAATGAGAACTCAGAGATGTCTATGCCACCCCAGGAATTTCCCTGTGTCCTTGGGCTTGCATATCAGTTTCTGTGGCTTCAAGCAACATAACGTTATCCTTTTATACTTCTGTAGGCCAGAATTCCAAAATCAGTGTCCCTGGGCCAAAGTCTAGGTGTAGACAGGGCTTGTTCCTTCTGGAGGTTCCCGGAGAGAATCTGTCTTCTTGCCTTTTCCAGCTCCTGGAGGCTGCCGGCATTCCCAGGCTTGTCAGCACTTCCTTGTACCACTCCCAGCTCTATGGTCACATGGCCTTCTCCCTGTGTGTCAAATTTCCCTCTGCCTCCTTCTGTCAAGACCCCTGTGGTAATATGGAACTCACCTCAAGATCCTTGACTGAATCACATCTACAATGTCCCTTTTGCCACATTAGAGAACTTTTCCAAGTTCCAAGTATTAGGATGTGGATAATCCTTCAGGGGCATTGTTCAGCCTTCCCCTGCAAAGCACTTAGGGTCTCTGAGGTATCTTTACTTCTGAACATACTCCTTTGCACATGCTACTCCTTCTATCAACAGGACCTTTGCACACGCCACTCCTATCAATAAGGCTCTTCCTCCAAATATTGGCTTGCTTTGCTCTCTCAGTTAACTCAGGTCTCCACTCAAATGCATCTTTTCACAGAGGCCTTCCCTAAGCACCCAATCTAAAACTGGACCCTTTCCCAGGGCAGTATCTCTTTGTCTCTGTACTCTTGTTTGGGGTCCTCATAGCACCAATTGGTACCTAACATTTGGTGTCATATTTGATTTCTATCCACTTTCCCCACTACAATGTGAGCCCACAGGGGCAGAGATTTGGCTGCCTACTTAATGTCTCCAGCCACAATAATCACAGCAGTGACAGGCACATAATAGAAATTCAATTGACGTTTGTTGAATTAATGTAACATGAGAATAATTATGAAAAAATATCTATGGGTTTTCTGTGAGGATCAAAAGAGATGGTAAACATAACAGTTTGGTTAACCATAGAGTTCTGGACAACATACCTCAGCAAACTTTTTTTTTTTTTTTGAGTGTCTGTTATATACCAGGCACTGCACTAGATGCTGAGGATACAATTAAAAAGATAAAAGTTTCCAGCCCAACAGGAGCTTACATCAAGTTAAGGAGGAGAACAGAGAGACAGACACATAATAAACACATGTCTAAATACATAATTACGAGGTATGGATTAAGCAATGGTCTGATTTCCTATTGCTGCACACCAAGACACCTCAGAACTGGGTGGCTTACAATAACAACCATTTTGTTATATTTTCCAGTTTTATGGGTCAGGAATTTGGGCAGGGCTCAGCTAAATGATTCTTCTGCTCCATGTGACATCAACTGGAATTACTAGACAGTATTCAGCAGGCATCTGGGTGACCTGGGGGGCCTAAGGCAGTTTTCTTCAGATGCCCAATACCTTGGCAGGACCCTTTTCCTTTTCATCTCAGGGTCTTTCTTCATGGTCTTTTCCTCAGGGAAGTGGACATCTTATACGGCAGAGAGGCTCCAAAAGACCACGGCAGAAGTTTTCAGTCCTCTGAAAGTCCAGGCCCCAAACTGGGGCAATGCTATTTTTTACCATACTCTGTTAGTTAAAGAAGTCACAGTATGGCCCAGATTCAGCAGAAAAGAAATAGACTCCACTTTTCAGATGGAGGACTGTCAAAGAACAAGGCCATCTTTAACCCACCACAGATGTTGTAATAGAGAGTAGTGTGTGTAAATGTAAACAAAGAACTGGGTTTCCATTGGGGACACCAGTGTATTTCTGAGGTATGTGTGCAGGAGCTGAGTAGAACAAGGTGAGAGGGATAGAAGAAACAGCCAGTGTAAAGATAACCCTGTGGCCAAAAATAGCTTGACAAGGAGAGGAGTGAGAAGAAGCCTGAGAGGCAGGTGTGGCTGGGCAGGAACCAGCCACTGGGCCTGATTCTAAGCCCCTTAACCACTCTGTGCCTTGGTCTACCCGACAACAAAACTTAGAATAGAGCCTACCTTATCTCAGTCATACTTAACAAGTGGTAAACTATCATTATTGTTACATGAAGTTTTTTAAATTAAGATTACTTTGACTACAATGATGTCGGCAAGGAACCAGAGAGGGGTCTGGCCTGGCACCAGCATCCTTAACCAGTTGCTGACGCACGCATGTTCCCTCTGCCCAGTCCTGTCTGCTTTCCTTATTACTACATCTTGGGTCCAGACACAGAAGACACAATTCTTCCCATTATCTTTAATCCCCAGGAGCAACTTACACTAAGGCTTAGGAAGGGTCAATTCTCGTTCAATGTCACCAAACAAGGTCTGTCTGACTTCAGAGTCCTACAGCTCCACCCCGATGCAATATTACAGCCTGGTTGACTGGTGGCTGGTGGCTGGGCAATTCCCTCCTGACCTGAACTTAGCTGTGGCTCCAGGACCCCTATTCACATTCAGCGCTGGGGAGATTCAGGACACTTATTGTGTAGAAGTTATGATCACCAGCAGAGGAAGGAGGAGGACAATGGTAAGCATCAATGGGGCAGGGACTCATGGAAGAATCTGCAAGCTCATTGAGGTTCTTAAAATAGCACCTGGCTTTTTAGGTGGGCACAGGCCTACAAGCACCAACCCTCCACTCCCCAGTCTTGTGCAGGCCTCTTCTGCTGCCTTGGGGATCATAGGAATGGGAGGAAAGAGCAGCTATAGACCTGTCAGCCGGCATCAAGTTCATTGTGACTTACTGCAAAGCAAAGCGGGGCTATGGGGTGCTTCTTCCAACATGAGGCATAATGTTTGGTAGTGTCTATTTGGGCCACTTTCACAACTCCCCTCTTTCTCCCTGTTGTTCTCTTGAGGTACAAATAGGTGATGGTGACAGATAGATTAGAGGTCTTTGAGCTTCTGACAGCTGATAACGTGAAATACTCAGGGTTTGGGGAGTCAGAAGGACTACATGCCAGCTCAACGTCCTTTGGTAAGAGATTCACTTTCTGAGCCTCAGTGTTTTCACCAGGAAAGTGGAGATAAAACTTCTTGCTTTGTAGGGTTGCTGTGAGGATTAGCAATAACTGAGAGTGCTGACCTTGAGTAAAAAAATCAATAAATCATAGCTATTGTGAGTGTATTATCATCATCATCTTATATGCACCAAAAGAAATGGGTAGCATTTCATCTGTTCCTTTTATAAAATTAAGTATCTTTGGACACTCTCACCTTTAGGACTTTTTTTTTTTTGAGACAGAGTCTCACTCTGTTGCCCCAGGCTAGAGTGCCATGGTCTCAGCCTTGCTCCCAGAAACTTCAGACTCCTGGGTTCAAGCCATCCTCCTGCCTCAGTCTCCCAAGTAGCTGGGACTACAGATACCTGCCATGATACCTAGCTAATTTTTCTATTTTTAGTAGAGACAAATTCTCCCTCCTGTTCAAGATGGTCTTAAACTTCTGAGCTCAAACAATCCTCCTGCCTCGGCCTCTCAGAGTGCTAGGATTATAGGCATGAACCACTATATCCAACCCATTGTGACTTTTTTGAATGTTTTATTAGTTCTGATTTGCTTGTCTTAGAAGTTCCCTTTGTGCATTCTTCCTTTAATCCATCATCCTTCACCAGCCAAAGGCTCACACTCTTGTAGCATATTACAGTTCACAAACAGCCTTCACTTGCATTGGCTTACTTGATTCTCCCTCAAAACCCTCAGAGATAAACAGGGAAAGTGCCCTTAACCCCATTTTGCAGATGAGAAAACTGAGGAGCAAAAGAGAGAGACACAAACATGGCTAAGGTCACATAGCAAATGGCCAGGATTTCAACACAGATTTTATGACTCCCAGCTAAAGCACTGGATAAGTTTGCATTATAAGATGTGCATTCTAAATTTAATGAAAAGCACAAATATTGTGCTAAGTCATTAGTACTTTCTATACAACATGAAATATCAAACTGGATGGTAAAGACTTAAATAACCTAAGTTATTTCCACAGATGTAACCACATAAGAAAGACATCTTTTTTTTTCTATAGCATTTTTTATTAATAGCTTTATTCAGATATGATTTACATACCATAAAATTCACCTGTTTTAAGTATGCAATTCAATAATTTTTAGTATATTTACTGAGTTGTACAACCATCACCAGCATCTAGCTGTAGAATGTTGAAAAGACAATCAATTTTAGTAGAATGTGTCAAGATCAGTCAAAAATACCCTTTGAAAGGGAGTTTGGCAGTATAAATGAAAGCTTAATGTGACTCCCGGGGAAATGAAAACTTTTCAAAATGAAAAGTTCTGCAGAAATAAAAAGCTGTATGCACTACATTGTTCATTTTAGAATTTATTATCACTGAAAATTGAAAGGATTCTAAATTCTGCCAAATCCAGAAATATTTGTCCAAATGATGTCACTTTCTCCTCACAAAATATTCTATCACTAATAGTAACAGTTATCCTATAACCCAGGTCTCTGTTAAGATTTCTAGAATGTAAAGTTGGAAATAAACCTTTATGATACAACGTTAAATGGAAAACAGAATACAAAATTCAGCATAACGCAGTCCAAGATGACAAGCAAAAATAAAAATAGTTGGTAGAGGGTGTGGGATTTTGATTGAATCCATGTTTTATCCTCAATGTCTTTCATTCATTTGGAGTGCTGTGGTTTATAGTCGACCACTGGCTACACGCTGGAGATGGCTGTGGTCACCTAGGGTGCTGGTCCCCAGGGCTCACACTCAGATGCTTCCCCATCTCCCCCTTCCTGCCCTGTGCCTGCCTTTCCTAGGTAACTTGGGATTTCAATGACTGCATCCACTTCTGCAGAACCTAGAGAGCTATGAACAAAAGGAAGAAAATAAGTGTCCAATGAAAGTAAAAAAGACAGAGAGAGAGAGAGAGAAGGTGGGGCTCAGTACTACAAAAAGAATGGGAACCAGAGTCCTGCACACAAGCTCACCCCACACACATCTGGTACCACTTACAGATGCCATCCATGTTTAAGCCATAACGCTCAGCTTTCATTGGGAGGTGTGTCAAATGGCTTGTGGTTATTTTAAGCAGGAAATTTTTTTGTTGCCAGTTCACAAATTCCTTCTATTGTCAATTAAGTGACGAGCCAACATAGATTTCAAGCCACTGGGGTCCACCTGCATTGTCCCAGGCCTGGGCGTGATGAAAGGAGGCTCGGCCACCTTCTGTGCACGGAAGAGAAAACACACAGTATCCCTTAGCACCTTCATCGCTGGCCCCCAACAGGCCTGCCTGGGTGACAGTCATTGTGGATTCTGCCAAATGCAAGACTCGACTGTCAGATTCTGTAGCAGAGACAAATACCAGGGAAAGCCCCAGCCATGTTCTTTGAGGAGGCAGCTGAGAAAGGATGGCATCCCACCTGCCCAGCAACATTCTCGGGAACACGCAGCCTCGTCCAGGACAATTCCCAAGGAACTGCTTTCTACCCAGTTTTGGAAAAGGAAGATGACAACTGGAAAAGAAATCCCCTATGTTTAGAAGGAGGGAGCGTGCCGTGATGAAAATGAAATGCTGGCTCCAGACTTTCCATGTTCATTTGATGTTTTAGAAAGTGTATATTGAGACCTAAAGTATTTTCCCACCTCCTAATGAGTTTAAAGAGACATAAGACAGTCTCTTTGCTTCATTCTTTGATGGCACCCCCTCCCCTTTCTCTTCCCCACTCTCCCTTTCTCTCTCATTTGTTCTTTTCACATAATTTCCCGAGCACCTGTTAGGTGTGCTACATACGCCATCTGTAAGGGGTGAAACTCTGAGTAAGACTCCACGTGTGGGTGTGAACAGAGGGCTGAGCAGGCCTTCAAGGAAAGGAGAAAATCCTGGGCATGAGTATTCCATAATTGCAGAGGAGACTGAGGATGCCAAGAGCTTGTCCTGGCTCCACTCCTCCCTCAACCTATCTGAGCTTTTTAGCCAGACACCGATTATTTCAAACTCAGCCTTGCCTGCTGAGCTGATCTGTAGACTCCCTACAGTCAGAAACTCCTCTTCTATCCCTATCAGTCTGAAGCACCTGCTGGGCAGAAAACAGCTGTTCAATAAAAACTATAGTGGTTCACTGAGGGGCCGCATTTGTGCTGGTATCTAATGGATTTCTTGGACACCCACTCTTACCCATTGAGAGGAGGCAGAATGTGCAACAGCCTTACTGTGAGACAAGGCTGCAAGCCCTGTCCACATTCAAAAGCAAAAATGCTTAATGAGAGGACTAAGGTTCTTTTATTTGGAGAATTGCTAGTTGATCTCTGTCCTCTCAGCTCCTTCCCTGTATCTCTTTAAGTGGATCACCTCATGCTTTTCTGCCTCACTATTTCAGCATCTGGGATACTCAGGCTGGGCAGGGCTTGGCGAGCAGCTGAGGAGAGATGAACACTCCTTTTGAAAACGTATCTGTGAATTTTCTCTTGGGGAGCTTTGTCCTAACGCTGAGGAATGAGCCACGCTGAAGAAATAGTCAAAGGCTGAACCTGAGAGCTGAAGAAGCACCAGATGAAAGACTAGAATTTTTCGTTCTCACTTTAGTGGGACGAAATTAGATAAGACTCATAATAAGTCTAATTAGGGCTCCAAATGAAGATGGAACCCTGTAATGTTTAGAACCCTTTGCAAAAGAAATGGTTACTTTGTGGAGGGTAGAATTCCTTAAGAAAGGAAAGATCCATGAGTGGAGCCTGGAGCACTGTCCCCAGGGGTGTGTTCTCACTCTGTGAGTTATTACTACACTAAGGACCGAGCAAGTGTTCTGGATACAGCCACCATAGAGGCCCCTGCCTCAGTAAAGCTTAGCTGACGCTGAGCACAGAGACAACCCACCTGTAGATGGGGAAGCATCAAGAACTCCCACTCAGACGGGAACCCAGACACCAGGCTCAGAGGGCTTGTTGGGCACCACACAAATATGACCCACACTCTGGGGCCCATTCCCAGCTTGCTGGGTAGCAAGGGTAGAGCGAATAAATGTAAAGCAAACTGCATTCAAACTAAATGCAATCCAATGACTTATTAATTAGTTCTTAGAGTTGCACACCAGCTCCTGGTCCGGTCTTTCAGGTGCCGGTCATTCTCACTTTTACATGCAGGGCCATGAAGAGGTCTCAGGCTGGTCTTTGGCAGGGGCCTCTCCTGGTTCCATCCCTGGGCATTTTGCTGGATTTCACTACTGACATATGGAGCTGATGAACTGTGGGTCATCAGCTGGGTGAGGGTTCAATGACAACCAAGGGCTCTCAACAGTCTCAGCCTCCCATGGGCTGTTTCTAGAACTATCAATACATATGCCCAGGAGAACTCACTCTCCTTAGGACCTTGGCACTATCTATCACTCTGCCCTACCACTGCAGGTCCCCCATTCAGCCCACTCCCTTGCCCCCTTCATCCTCCTGCCCTGAGTGTGTGTTGGTGTGCTTCAGAGTCCAGCCT
This sequence comes from Arctocebus calabarensis, assembly GCA_963573935.1. Lineage (NCBI taxonomy): Eukaryota > Metazoa > Chordata > Mammalia > Primates > Lorisidae > Arctocebus > Arctocebus calabarensis. The sequence continues at coordinate 11,799 of CAUYON010131000.1, read as the reverse complement.
CACCTACTCTGGTGTCATTCTATGCAACACATACTTCTTGGTGGCCTCACTGGCCATCTATCAGATAATGCCTTCCAAATCAAAATATGAATAGAGACTCTCTTCTGAACTTTAAAAACAGGCCTGTTTTCACAGTCCCAATAGGCACCTCTAAAGACATATCGCTGAAGCCAAAGGCGCCTCCTTCCCTCCAAGCCTGCTAACCTGTGCCCCCGTGAGTGATGCCGTCCACGTAGTTGTCCAAGGTCTTGTTTTTTAAGGATGCCTCCTTCCACTTCCCACACATCCCATAGTCATGAAATCCTGCAAATCCCTTCTGCTTTATTTTTTCTTGGCTCTGTCTCATCTTAAACACTTTCCCTGGTCCACCATGCTGGACTGGATGCTCCCAGCTTGGGCATTTCTGTGCTCCTATGCAGGTACGTCCTTAACTGGAGTATGAGTTGGGTGAGGGCAGGGATGGGTCTGTTCACCAGTCCACCCAGTCCCTACTGCCCACACCTGAGCAAGGAGGATGCTCAAATCGAGGGCACTTGTCAATGAATGAAGATAATGAATAAGTTACTCTGTGGGTTTTCTACTGAGTCTTGATTAAAAAAAAAAAAAAAACAGAAATATGTGAGTGCGAACAGTGGGCTGTTTGCATCAGTGGTCCTCACCAAAGGTTTCCCTTTTACAAGAACATTTGACTTTGTTTCCCTATTAAAAAATTATATGGTCCATTATATGCTCCCAAACTATATGGTGGGACAGAGAGGGCATGTGGGAATTCTTTGTATATTCTGCTCAATTTGTAAACCAAAAATTGCTCTATCAAAGAAGTAAAGCTTATTAATTTTTTTGGTAGTTTCTTTGAGGACAAGAACAATTAACCAAATACTTTAGCCTTTCATCCCCTCCTGCGTACACTCGCCTTCCCTACACGCATTCACATAAGGGAACATTTCCAAGACCTTCCCGTAATGAAGGAAAATCAGCCTCATGGATTTGAATCCATTTCTTCCTGGCCTCAGTTCTTCATGCAGCAATCAAATGATGTCCAGTCCAAGGGTCAGTAATGCAAAGCTTTGAAGCCTTTCCATCTTGAAGACCTTGTTCACATTGGCCCTCCGAAAGGAGCAGCAAAACTGTCCACATCTCCCAAAATTGCCTTCAGACTATGAAGGTATCTCCTCACAGGAAGCTGCTGCAAAAGTTAGGACTCATCCCCTGGCCTCAAAAGTTCTTAGATGTGCAACCTGGACTTCTTGGATACAGACTCAGGCGCATTCTATGTTCTGTGATTGGTTCACCGTCCTCCTGAGCACCTCCGTGTGACCGTCACGGTAAGAGATTCTGGGGGCAGGACTGAGTCATGCTCTATCCCTGCCCTCGCCTGAGTCAGACTAATAATCACATCTCTCTGTGCACAGGACCACACAAACCCAGCATAGGGAGACAGGGATTAGCTCAGCTTGGCAGAGGAGGGGGCGGAACAGTGGCCCCCACATCCTTGCAGGATACAGTAGTTTTGCAAAGTACTTTGGCACTTTGGAACCACCTTCCAGCTTTGCAACAAAGTTTGTTCATTATCCTGAGGGATCCTGGGAGGTAACACACATCCTCTATGTAAGACTCAGGAGACACTCTGAGACTGTCTCACACAGACAGGGGGATTTGGAAGAAGGGAGCCGGGTATTGGTAGTCGTTCCCCATCTTGAGCTGGATCTGGGTTAACAGAAATTTTTAACATCCCACTCCTAAACCCCTGGGCAAGTTCAAGAAGATGCTGGACATCGTGAACCAGTCCCAAATGTTTCCAGAGATTTCTGAACACAGAAAAAAATCTTTCTTATGTTTCTGGGTTTTCTGTCCCCCAATTTCTGACCCATCTGGCATTGACTATGTAGTCAACTCTTTCTGTCAACGAATGCAGGATTCATTATACATGATTTTTCAGGGGGAGAAATGCTCTTGTATGCCGCTTTCCAGAACCATGTTACCCTACGGAGAGATGAAGCAGGCAATTTAACTGAACACCAACTAAATAGGAAACCCCTCCAAAACAATGAGAAGAAATTGTGGAGGAAGAATTTTACACTTGAAATTTGCTTCCCAAATCATCAAAGTAAACCTCTGAGGATAAATCAGGACTCCCTGACATTTTTTACTCTTATTTTATGTATTTATTTTTTGCTTTTAATTATATATGGGAGGGTGGAGAGAAACCATCATAATCTTTTTGATGTTTAAAGCCTCTAAAGTTTTCCTCAGATCCCACAAAAATCATGCCTGAAACAGGAGGCAAAGAAGCATTTGAAAGATTCAGGGCATCTCGGGAGCAGGGAGGGAGGTGTGAGATGTGGGGGAGGGAGGAGGGCTGGAGGCAGCGCGTCCCCCGAAAGAGACAGCCAATCTATGCGGCAGGGCGGCCCAGTGGGTAAGTGGGTGGACACTGGGCTCAAATCCTAGCTGTATCATTGGCTGGATGGGTGACCTTGGGCAAATGGCTTGCCCTCATCATACCATGCTCTTCCATCTCATGAAATTGTTGGGGGGAGTAGATGCAGGTAGCATGAATAGAAAATGACTGGCACGCAGGCAAGAGGCCGATTGCACACAGAGTGAGAAAAGAAGAAAGGGTCCTAAATAACTTCCAAGTCCCTGCCCAGGGTAACTGAGTGGACTTTGGAGCCACTCAAACTTTGAGTGGGGTTCTACTGGGGAGACACTCTCAAACCTTGAAGAGCTATTTGGGATCCATTTGGGTTGCTTTGGGCCCCGTGGAATCCATGGGGGGGGACCTTCTGTGCTGGTGTTCCCCACACTCTGCCCTGCACCCTGGAGGCTCTTGCATAGAACCACACTCTGCTCGTGGCTTCGGTGAGGCTGGCGGGTAGGAGGTACCAGCAGGCTGCAAGCTGTGTCACTATCCCCATGCCAGTGGCCAGAGCACCAGCTCCCCATCCAGTTCTGGCCATGGCTTCCCCCCGCTGCCCTCTGCTCCTTGAGGTTCTCAGTGCTGGTGAGAGACGGGCTCCCAGCTGCCACTGGCCCAGCGTGCACCTCCACTCTGCTGCTCCCCTTCCCCACGGTGGGCAGCCCCTTTTTCAGACTCGTTTATCCCACCCCAAGTGATTGTTGTGCCTTGTCCTGAGAAACACTCCTTTCCTGCCCGCTGAAGGAGGGCATCCTCCCTCTCTGCCCCTGGAACTTTGTGCTATTCACAGTAAGACCCACTGGGGTCACCAAATCCATAAAGAGAGGAAGCACAAAGGAGCGTGACAAGGGCTGGGGACAAAGAAGACTTGGTCTCTTCCCAGAGCCAGAGACCTTGGGACACAGCCGGACAGGAGGAGAGAGAACAGTTTCCCCAAGGCTTCCCTGGGCCTGGTGGGCTGCCATGGCCAGTGAGCCGAGGGAATACAGACCACAGAACATCCCTGGGGCTTGCCCGGAATCTGAGGGGAGAAGGGCCTTAGGGGCAGTTGAGTGGGCAGGATTTGGGGACTATTGCCTCTTAGCTTAGAGTAAAAAGTGCAAGGTAGAGCTCACCCTTGAGCTCAGGAGTTCAAGACCAGCCTGAGCAACTGTGAGACCCCATCTCTACTAAAAGTAGGAAATGATGTGGCCGTGTGGCAGGCACTACTTGGGAGGCCGAGATAGGAGAATCACCTAAACCCAGGAGTTAGAGGTTGCTGTGAGCTATGATGATGCCATGACACTTTCAAAGGTGAAAGGTGATCTCTGGGGTGCAGCCTGAGTGGAGCCCCAGATATGGGGGGCTCTTCTTCAGAAGGCAATGCGTGTCCTCTGCGGGACAGGGCAGGCATCACCTAAGTTTTGAGACAGTGCCTCTGAGTCCTAACGGCTGCATCTTAAAAGTGAACTATATACCCTTGGAAGGGCTTCCTAAGGTAAGTAAGGGTGGCTGTAGCCCAAAGTCAAGCCAGGCCAGTGCCTTTCACACACCCCAGGCCAAGCAGTTCCTCATGCCACCTCCACCCTCCTACACTGCCCCCAGCTCTGTTCTGCTCCCCTCCTTCCCACCCACACCCTTGCCCTGCCTTCTAACTGCCTCCCCAGCTCCCAACCGTCCTCCCATTTCCCTGCTCACCTTCTCCTTCACTCACAGCCATGGAAACTGATTCCCAACCTGACCTTCCCCCCTCCCTGGCAGGTGTCATTTCCCACCCCAGCCTCTGCGCCTGGCCCAGAGCATCCTCCCATCAGGCTGGCCCCAGAACACGAACAAAAAGCCAGACAGGCTAGTACCATCCCATTTGTAAATGCTGCCACCAAAGAGCTAAAGTGAAGCCTTAAAAGCCTGAGAGCGCTAAGCTACCTCCGCAGAACGATTCATTTGCTTCCATATCCCTGGAAGGATCAGCCCATTATATTTAATGGACTTTGATACTTCTTATTGTAGTACATAAAGGCTATTATTAAAATGAAAGATTGTTACAGTTAAGTATCTGATCCTTGGTACTTTCCTTTTTAAAGCTATCCAAAGCAATTGGTAGCAGAACTCCTCGTGAGTTTTTCTGATTACGTGTTGACGTTGTCTCACAGGGAGGTGCTTTAAAGATTGCACTGACTTCATTTATTCCCTAGTCTGGGAAGGTGCCTGTGGCTGCAGGCCTTCACTGAAGGCAGGGGAGAATCGTGGAGGCCGTGATCAGAGTGTGTTCCTTATAAGCATATTTATGAAATAATAACAGTGACTTGAGCCTGGCAGTTTGGCATCTAGCACTGTGCTGTATCTACCTCACCTGCAGGATTAGAAGCTATTAATTCTTGGAATGTTTTCTGGAATGTAAGTGGCAACAGCTGTAGCTACCTGCTCACTGCCTTTGCACGCAGACCCCCCTGTACATGGGAGGCATGAACACACAGAGTGGAAAGGGTGCTCCCTATTCCATGCGGGGAGCTGAGGCAAGCTTGCCACCAACAGACAGACGGTCCCTGGAAAATGGACTCAGTCCCGATTCTCTCCCTCTACTAGCCCAATCTCAGGCATGCGCTCTGACCATGGAGAGGTGCTGTACACCCACCACATTGGCCTCACAAAGGGCGAAGCATCACATTAGTTCCACTCTAACCTTAAGACTTGGTTTCCTTATCTGAAAGGATGGAGTAGGTTGAGCATTTCAAGGGGGTCTTTCTGGCCCCTAAAACACAAAGCAAACTAACAAAATCTCCAATCTCAGGACCAAGCTTTGTCCAAACTTAAGACTGCCAAGTTGTCAAAGAAGAATTATAATGCATTCATGTACACAGTTATGATTTAATAAAAAAAGAAAAAAAGAATTATAAACTTTTATTAAAGCAACGGTTACAAATGACTATTACATTTAAGTAACATTGACTAGGTTTTTGATTAGAAAAATTTAAATAGAACAAAAATGGTTTATAACCCCCAAATCCAGATAACCTCTGTTAGGAATACATATGGATGAATGGATGGGTGGATGGAAGGATAATATAGTACACACATATTTAAATATTCAAATAGTCCAGAAAGGAATTATATGAAATGCAAAAATCTCTCTGTCTGTCCCCTAAACCTGACTCCTCATCTCTCTCTAAAGCTATACTTTGCTGACAGTTCCATGTGTATCTCACCAAGAAAACAAAATTTTTTACACTGATATCAGCATCTATACTAACATATGCTTACTCAAAAGGGAAACATAATATATTTGGCTTTCTGCAAAGTTTTTCAAACATACAGAAAATAATATAACAGACATCCATGTATGTACCATCCAAATTTAGGATATGTTTGCCTTATTTTATTTGCTTCAGTTCCAAGAAGAATAAAGAAAGAAAAAAAAGAAGGGATGGAGAGAGGGAGAGGGAGAGAGGAATTGAGGGAAGGAAGCAAAGGAGGGAAGGAAGGAGGGAGGGAGGGAGAGAGGGAGGGAGAGAGGGAGGGGGAGAGGGAGGGAGGGAGAGAGAGACGAAAGAAAGAAGGAAGGAAGGAAGGAAGGAAGGAAGGAAGGAAGGAAGGAAGGAAGGAAGGAAGGAAATGAACTTCAGTGGTACAGAGAAAGCCTCCAAGTTCCATACTATCACCTCCCAAGGAGTAGCCCCTATCCTGAAGGATGGTGTAGATATATAATTCTCATGTACATTTTTTGTAATTGTACTACATGGCTCTATATTGATAAACAATATACTGTGGTTTTATGTGTATATATTTAACGTTACATAAAGAGAATGTCAACCATATCTTCCTAGAATTTGCTTTTCAAAATAAACATATTTATAATAATTCATCCATTTTAGTACAGATAGACCTAAGATATTATCTTAGTCTGTTCAGACTGCTATAACAAAAATACCATACACTGAATGGCTTACACAATAACACTTATCTGTAACACTTCTGGAAGCTACAAAGTCTAACCTCAAGGTGTCTGGTGATCAAAGTGTTTGATGATTCAGTTTCTAGTGAGGACCCACTCCCTTGTTCATAGGAAGTGTCTTCTGGCTGTGTCCTCATGAGGACGAGAGTTCTGTTTGGACGAGAGTCCCTGGGTTCTATTCTACAAGAGCACTAATCTCATTGATCAGGGCTCCACCCTCATGACATTATCACCTCCCAAAGGCCCCGCCCCTCAGTATCATCACCTTAAGAATTAAGATTTCAATAAATGAATTTTGGGGTGACACAAACATTCAGTCCATAAAGGATGTATTTAAACTGCTTTATGGTATTCCATTGTTGTATGATTAAATCATGGTTAATTGACCTCCACTAATGGATAATTAGGATATTTCCTTCTTTGGTTTTGTTTCTGCAATTAAAAACATAATAATAAGTATTAGAGCTCTTCCCATATTATCATCTGCATCTATATCATTTTTAATCATCTGGAAAGAATTATATTGTGGATATACCATAATTTACTAGTATTTATGGTCATTTGGATTGTTTTAAGGATTGTGTTCAAATATGCAATACTTCAAGCAATTTTCCTGTATGTATTTCTTAGCATATTTTAAGGGAAGTTTTCTAACAAGTAAATAACTGGGTCAATGAATAAATTCAATTAAAACTTTGATAGATTCTCGGCACCCCATGGAACATACTCCAAAATCAATCACATCTTAGGTCACAAGTCTAACCTCAGCAAATTTAAAAGAATAGAAATTATTCCTTGCATCTTCTCCAACCATAAAGGAATAAAAGTTGAACTCAATAACAACAGGAATCTGCATGCTCATACAAAATCATGGAAGCAAAATAACCTTATGCTGAAGGATAGCTGGGTCATAGATGAGATTCACATGATCGAATTAACAACAGCTTACACCCTTTGGGGGGAAAAAAACACCTGCTAAAGCTATAGGCATAGCAATAGAAACTACCTCAAATGAAACAGAGAGGAAAAAAATACTTTAAAAAATGAATCAATTATCCCTGCACTGTTTGACATCAAGTGGCTTAACATTTGTGTGACTGGAGTCTGACAAGTGAGTGAGATTAAGAAATAGTGGCCAAAAGAAAAAACAAATAGTGGCCAAAATTTACAAATTTAATCCAAACTATAAACTCATGTATTCAATCAAGCCCAAAGAATCCCAAGCAAAAGAAAAATGAGAAACATCACACCATTAACATTAATAATAATCCAATTGTGAAAAATAGTAATAAAAATAAGAAAATCTTAAGAGCAACCAGAAGCAGGGAAAGACATTTAAGATAGCAAAGAACACAAATAAGGATGAAATCAGACTTCTCATCAGAAACAATGCAAGCCAAAACACAGTGAAAAAAACTCTTTAAAGTACTGACAGTAAAAAGCAACTATCAGCCTAAAATTCTACACACAGTGAAAATGTCTTTCAAAAGCAAAAATGACATAAAGACTTTGCCAGATATATACAACAAAAAGAATTCATCACCAGCATACCAGAATTAAAATGAATGCTAAAGGAATGTCTTCAAGGCAGAAGGAAAATGATAATAGATGGAAATTTGGATCTACACAGAAAAATTAGCACTAAAATCATTAAATTTGTAAGGTAAATATAAAACTGTTTTATCTTATCTCTTAAGCTCTTAAAATGATAATTGGCCTCATATAGAGTTGATAAAGCTGTCTTATGAAATCAGCTGGCAGGGATGAACTATGAACACAGTATCAGCTTGATCAGTTTATAATGTTACACTGGATCATTCATCTCAGGCCTTGAAGATTATTGAAAACCAACTGCATCATAACTTGTTTTGCACTTTATTATGCTATAATTTTTTTTGATTTGATATTGTTTTTCATTGTTTTGTATTAAATCATAGCTGTGTACAATAATGCAATCATGGGGTACAATGTGCTGGTTTTATATACAATTTGAAATATTTTCATCAAAATGGTTTAACATAGCTTTCATGGCATATTTTTAGTTATTGTGTTCAGACATTTATATTCTACATTTAGTAAGTTTCACCTGTACCCTTCTAAGATTTTTGTTTGTCTGTTTTGTTTTGTTTTGTTTTTGTTTTTGTTTGGCCAGGGCTGGATTTGAACCCGCCACGTCTGGCATGTGGGGCTGGCACCCTACTCCTTTGAGCCACAGGTGCTACCCTATTATGCTATAATTTTCATCATGAAATTTTAGTTTTATAGGATTTCTAATTTGTTGAGCAGGCACAAATTGGTAGAGGAAGAATGCAAAGCATAAATTTGTGTATTATTACTTTACCATATCCATATTTTTCTTTAAAATATTAAAAGAAGGAGTTCTGCAAAACAGAAAGATTAATTTGTAAATTCTGGTTTGGCAAGTGATTCTTCTTTTCTTTGACAGCTAATTCTATTTTGACAATAATTTGTCAGATCGCTTTAAGGTATCAGTAAACATCACATGACATTTATAAGTTAAGATTCTTGGTACTCTGATGTCTGTTAGATGCTAACGAAAAAATGAAGATTGGATTCCTTTCTGAAGGCTTTTTGATGTGGTGTCATAGAATAGAAGGTTGTAGACACAACCAGCCACTTTATTACCTTAAAGTAGGCACTTGTAAATATTAAAACTTAATAATAGGACAGGCAATATGCCTTAAAACACTCAGGTCTCAGATTAGACCAAACTAACATAATTTTTCATTTCTTTTTAAAAATCACAGGAGACACGCAGCTCAGTGCTATTTTTTTCCTGTTGAATTTGCAGCTGATAATACATATGAATTTAAGATGCTGTGTAAGCTGTGTCCTAGTTTCTAAACAGCTTATGCAGTGCTACTTTGACAAATAAAATTACAAGTAAAAGAGGGGGGAAAGGTAACTGTATAAATCAAAAATAATAATAGCGTAGGATAGGGCTTAAAATTTATATAGGAGTAAAATGGATAGAAAATATATTACAAAAGCTTAAGGATACAGAAGTACTGTATACCATTATGTGGTTCTTATATTACATTAAAGTACTATAATATTATATGAAGTTAGATTATACTCAACATTGTAATAGAATAAGATAAAGATACAGGTAAAAGATATAGTTTTATCCTTTCCTTTCCAAGAACTATGCATGTTTTACCTGTATCCAGCAGAATAAGAAAAGACACAGATAAAACAAGTACAGATCCTGGAAAGGAAGGGATAAAACTATCTAAATTAGCAGAAGACATGATTGTTTATGTAGAAAATCTTAGATAATCCACAAGCTACTAGAATTAATATGTGCATTTTGAAAAATTTAGACAGTATAAAATTCAATACACAAAATTAATTGCATATCTGTATACTAGCTGTATATGCTCAGAAAATGAAGTGAAATTTTTAAAAGTTATTATATTTAGGATAGCATCCAAAAAGTTAAATATTTCCAAATAACATTCAAAAAATATTCAAATGAAACATTGAATTTTAAGGAATAAATTGGATAGATTTGCAAGCTATGAAAAACAGAATTTATAAAACATTGTTGGGAGAAATCAATGAAGACCTAAATAATGGGAGAGATATACCATATTAACAGATCAGAAGTTTTATTATTGTTAATATTGCTCTCTACAGATCAAGATTTAATGTAGTGCCAATGAAAACTCTAGCAGACTATTTTGTAAACACTGAAAAGCTGATTCTAAAATTAATATGGAAATGCAAGGAATATAAAATAGCCAAAATTATTTTGAAAAATAAAATAATAATTGTTGGACTTACACTGCCCAACTTAAAGGCAATGTAAAAGTACAGTATAGTATCAGTAGAGTATCATTGACCTACACAGATATATAAGTCAATGAAACAGAATAAAGTGTGTAGAAATAGGCCCAGACAAATAAGGTTAATTGTTGAAAAGTCAACTGAGTATGGAAAGGATGATTATTTCAAAAATGGAACTGTAACAATATGATATCCATTTGCAAAAAACAAAAAGGAAAGAAAAGAAAGAACAACCTTGGCCATTAACTCTCTCCCTGTAAAAATATTAACATGAAATTGATCATTTAAATGTTCTACAAGAAAACTTAACAGAAAATTTGAGTGACTTTAGAATAGGAAAATATTTTAAAATAGGACACAATAAATATAACATATAAAAGTAAAGATGATAAATTCAACATCATTACAATTAGAAGCTTTGATCTTCCAAAGGTAATTGTTAAGAAAATGAAGAGTAAGCTAAAGACTGAGAGAAAATATTTACAAAACATGCATCTGATATAGTTTGTACAGAAACTATATCAAGCACATCTCAATAATTAAAAGGCAAACAGTTTAATTTTTTTAATGGGCAAAATATTTTCTCTGTCACTTTACCAAACCTGAATGATTCTCACAAATATCATATTGAGTGAAATTAAAAAATCCCAATAAAAATTAAAAAGATAAAAAATATATAGCAGATATATGCATTTATATGATGTTTTAAAATATGGAAAACTACACAATATCGTGTAGGAATGCACATATGGGTGGTAAAACTATAATAAAACAAATTCACTCTAATCAAAAAACTCAGAATATCACTTTCTTCTATAAAATAATTAGCGTACAGAGATTTTCAAGGGACATACAGTGGGCCTTGGGGTACTGGTAATGTTCTGTTTCTTGAGCTAAATCATAGCTACACAGGTGTTTGCTTTTTATAAAATTGACAAAACTAAAAATTTTAAGTAACCATAAGTAGAGCAAAAATAGACATTGTAAATTACCAGGCACTAGAAAATAAAAAGGAATAAAGAAATCTTAATAAATATATCAAAAACTAACAAAGAGTGATGTCACAGAAAACGACAAGAGTAGGGACCTTACAGCCTTCTCTCTCCACAAAAGCAAGAAATTAACTGACAAAAACTATCAGAATCAACTTTTCAGGACTCTGGAAAGTTAAAACTTATAATAACCAAGAGAAATTTTAATAAAGTAGCTGCTATAATTTAGTAAGAGAATGCTATGGTCTTCCAAATTTTCCATCTACCATCTTCCACTTCTCAGATCAGCAGGGACCATGAAGAAGGAAACCCACATTCTGGTTGTTAGTGCCAAAGGGAGCAATAGTGGACTTCACTTGTGAAGAACTCTGATTGTGTTTCAACTAGTCTGGCCATAACCTGGAGAATGAATGCAAGGGCTTGCCTTCATTTTATATAATTTACAGCATTCATGTGACTGGAGTGGCTTCCTAGGTGGTATTTTCAGAAAGTATTTTTTTTTTACTTTTTTTTTTATTGAATCATAGCTGTGTACATTAGTTCAATCATGGGGTACAGTGTGCAGGCTTCACATGCAATCTGAGATATTTTTATCAACCTGATTGACATAACATTCATGAGATTTTCTCGTTTACTATGTGAAAACA
>CAUYON010130993.1:0-10832 GCA_963573935.1 Arctocebus calabarensis | reverse complement strand
GCCGGGCGTTGTGGCGGGCGCCTGTAGTCCCAGCTACTTGGGAGGCGGAGGCAGGAGACTCGCTTGAGCCCAGGAATTGGAGGTTGCTGTGAGCTGTGATGCTACAGCACTCTATCCAGAGTAACAGCTTGAGGCTCTGTCTCAAAAAAAAAAAAAATGTACTTATTACTTTAATAAAAAATGTAAATGCTAATTAAAAACAAATGCTAGCTACTATATATATATATAGTAGCTATACACACACACGCATACACATATATGTGTATGCAGCCATCCCTTGGTATATATGTGAGGAATTGTTTCCAGGACCCTGGACCCATTGTACACCAAATGCTGCTCATACTCAAGCCCTCAAATTGGCCTTCCCTATGCTCAGGTTTTGCATCCTTTCCATGCTCCATTTTCGATTAGACTTTAGTTGGGAAAAAGCCGGGTATAAGTGAAGCCCATGCAGTTCAAACACTAGTTGTTCAAGGGTCAGGAATGGAGAGAGAGTGGGAGTGGTAAAACTGGTGGGGAACCTGGGCGAAACGGCATGAAAATTCTTTTTGCTATTCTAGAGACTTTTCTCAAAGTCTCAAATTATTTCAAAATAAAAAGTAATCTATTGCTAGTCAGTGCTTCCTTCCCATGGATCTGGCCAGGGAAGCCCCTCTCACTCATGGCTTCATTTAGTCTCACAACTTGTAATTATCTCCTCCTAACAGGTGCAGAAACTGAGGCCCAGAAAACTCAGGTGACACAACTGTCTAGTTGTCCCTCAGTCTTTGGAGCCAAGGTTCTTACCCACTGGTTCCCAAAAGCAGAGTGGGAAGAGAGAGAGGCTGGTGGGAAAGGGCCACACCCTCTTTATACTTCCAAGGAGGGAAACGCTTCTGACTGTCGATGTGCCACCCAACCAATGTGCCGCCCTTCCTTGCACTCATGCCCTTCAGTCTGTGCTGCCTCTTTCTCGGAGCTTCTGCCCACTCCAGGACGTCTGCTCGGTGTTCCAGTGAGGCCTTCTCCTCCCTCTGGGTACCGCACAAGCCTGTGTGTGCAATGGGGGAGTTGGAGGCGGGAGTGGCAGTGAGGAGGAGGCACTGTGGGAAAGAGGTTCAGCCGTCACCCCTCCCACCTGATTTCAAGAGGACCATAAAATTTCTTATCTTTGCTTTTAATTTCAGATTAACATGAGGCTATAGATGATTAGGTTACATGATTTGCATTTGTTAGGTAAAATCCACGTTGTAGTGTGTCACTCACCCAGCAGGTGTGCCCTATACCCCAACATGGTGCCATTAGGTGAGACTTTACCAATCCCCCCTTTTTCTCCCCTGTCTCCCTCCCCCCTTCAGTTGAACTGTGTTTTTCTCTTATGTGGGCATGTATTTGTTTATCTACGGAACTCACATTAGTATTGAGTACACTGGATTCTTGCTTTTCCATGACATTTTCTCCAAGTAGAATGTTCTCCAAGTCCATTCAAGTTAATACAAAAGATATAAAGTCTCCGTCTTTTTATGGCTGAATAGTATTCCACGGTAGACATATACCACGGTTTATTAGTCCTTTGCTGTGTAGATGACCACTTTATAGAATTTTTTAACCTGGGAAGTGGGGGAGGGAAAATTTATATTTTGAGTAATTATATTAGAAAGCCGGGAATAGCAGTAATCTGTTGTCCTGAACCTTAGCACCTTAGCAGACTTGATTTTTACTGTGATTTCATGGGATAGTGCATAAATATGCAAAGGAAGTATTTATTCAAATATGCATTTTTAATGTTAACTATATTCTCTTATCATGAAAGTAATACATGATTGTTATCTATTCAGGAAACTGAAAATATAAAAAAGGAGAAATAGTATATTTTCTTTCAATCTTGTCTCTGTCCAGATATATTTTTAACAAAATTTTGATTTTAAGAAAACTTTTTCTGTCTTGCTCTTTTCACCTTTTAGATCTCAAATATGTCATTTTCTTTTTTTTGAAGCAGAGCCTCAAGCTGTCACCCTGGGTAGAGTGCCCTGGCACTACAGCTCACAGCAACCTCCAACTCCTGGGCTTAAGCCATCTCTTGCCTTAGCCTCCCAAGTACCTGGGACTACAGGCGCCTGCCACAATGCCTGGCTATTTTTCGGTTGTAATTGTCATTGTTTTTTGGCAGAACTGGGCTGGATTAGAACCCACCAGCTCTGGTATATGTGGCTGGCGCCTTAGCCCCTTGAGCTACAGGGGCCAATACAAATATGTTGTTTTCTATTAAATACTTTTAAAATATTTAATGACTGCGTAATATTCCACCCTAGGGATAGATAATAATAGTGATAATATATATCCTGGCAATTATTCATTCCCAATTGTTGGGTATTTATTGCATCTAGTTTTTAATATTATAAATAACTATTAAATAAACATCCTGAATCTTTATCACTTCCTAAAATTGATGAAATATCTGTTGAATTTACTCTTCCCACTGAGCAGTAGAAAATAAGCTCATCAGCATCATTAATCACATCCTCCCATCCTCCTTCCCTCTATTCCTTTTTTTTTTTTTTTTAAGTAAACATCTAAAACATAGGAATAGAGGCCAGGCACGGTGGTTCATACCTATAATCCCAGCACTTGGGAGGCCGAGCAAATGGATTGCCCGAGCTTACAGGTCAAGACAGCCTGAGTCAGAGCAAGACCTCATCTCTAAAAAAAAAATAGACTGGCGTTGTAGTGGCGCCAGGTACTTGGGAGGTAAGAGAATTGCTTAGGCCCTGGAATTTGAGGTTCCCTGTGAGCTGTGATGCCATGGCACTCTATCCAAGGTGACAAAGTGAAACTCTGTTTCAAAATATAAATAAATAAAATTAAAATGTAAGAATGCACATCCTGACTGGTTTAGTATGTGAGTGTTTTCACCTAAAAACAAAACTTGAGAAACTTTTTCTTATTTACGATTTTTTCTCTTTTAACATTATAAATAAAACTGTAAAGCTAATTTTTTTTGCAGTTTTTTTTTGGGGGGTGGGCTGGGTCTGGGTTTGAACCCACCACCTCCAACATATGGGGCCAGCGCCCAACTCACTGAGCCACAGGCACCACCCTGGAAAGCTATTTTTAAAAGAATGCCTTGAGGGTCAGAATTCAGGAGGGCAATCCTAATGCTTCCTGTCTCTGACAAAGGGTCCTCAGCTTCTCAGCAGGATTTTCAGATTTGTGGTTATCACCAGGACACAGGTACACTGGTTTTGTTGGCTCATAATTCTGGGTCTGGAGGAGTCCTCACCAGTGGCCTTGTTACTGGAATTTCTTCTGCACTAGGTCTTTGGTCTCTTGGATTCAAAGAATAAAGCCACAAACCACAGATTAGTAGTAAGATTGGATTCTATTAGATGGAAAAGTATACAGAAGGAATAAAAAAGCATCAGAGCTTCTGGCAAAGGGGAATCTCCCTTGGGTCCTTTGTCTAGAGCAGGGGTCCTCAAACTATGGCCCGCAGGCCACATGTGGCCAAGGATATGTTATCCAGCCCATCAGGTGTTTTTGCCTCTGGTGCCTGTCCTGCTTAGCAGCTGACTCCTCCCAGCTGCAATGCACATGTGTGGAATGTGGGCCGCACTCTCAGACTCCCCTCCTTCTCTCTGTCTCTCAACTTCTCCTCTCAGTCTCGGGTGAGACTGAGACTCGTGATCCAAGAAGTCACCAGCTTGCCTGTGCAGAGCCTGCTGCTGCCTGAGGACCCAGGTAAGAACAAGTGAGGATTTATTTTTTTTTGAAGTTAAGAGGTCTATTTTTTTTTTCTATTTTGCAGTTAGTAGGGCCTTTTTTTGCGGTTAAATGGAGCCTTTCTTTTTCTGAAGTTAGGAGGTCTTTTTTTATTTTTGCAGATGGGGGGGTGCCTTTTTTTTTCATTTTAAATATTGTATTTGTTCCTTTTTTTTTTTTTTTTGCAGTTGGCTGGGGCTGGGTTTGAACCCACCGCCTCCCGGTATACGGGGCTGGCACCCTACTCCTTTGAGCCACAGGCACCACCACCCCCCCTTTTTTTTTTTACTTCAAAATAAGATATGTGCAGTGTGCATAGGAATTTGTTCATAGTTTTCTTTTTTAATTATAATCTGGTCCTCAAATGTTCTGAGGGACAGTGAATTGGCCCCCTGTTTAAAAAGTTTGAGGACCCCTGGTCTAGGGATCTATATTGTCTGGAGAATTACATTTTGGCCAGGACTTGGTAGGTGGAAAAACATCTTTTCAAAGTTAGTGAGTATATTAACAATCTATTAACGAATGAATGCGATCCCTTCCTCCCCTGGGGCAAGGTCATTAGGTCTTTGCAGTTTTTGTCTCAGGGAAGGGATTAGAGTGTGTGCTCCCTTCTCAAAGTGGAACCACCCAAAACATTGTTCAGGCTGCTTTAGTTATGACCTTGCTAGAGCCCAGAGAGTGTGGCCTGGAAACAGCAGCCCGTTTGTGCCTAGAGATGGGGGTTTGATTTCTGAGCTCATCTGGGCTAGAGAATGGGGTGGAAATGTGCAGCCGTGAGTGGGGTAACCCTGTATCAGCCTCATTGGGTGATAGAGTCAAATGTGGAGACCCGCCCAAAGAAAACCATCCTGCCCAGGAAGAAATGAGTGCATGGATGTCCCACCCAGGAAAGAGTGAATGCGCCAATCCCTACCCTCTGACCCTTCAAGTTTCCACTCATTAAAGCTTGGCTGACTCCTTTCTCAAACTCAGTTTGCTCCCACCCAGGTAGAAGTAAAGGCCGTGTTACCCACACAGAACCTGGACTCTGATTTCCTTTTGTTCATGTTTCAGAATCATCTTTTGTTTTCGGTCCTTAACCTCTCACTGGGACAATTTTGTACCTAGTTACAGGTGAGCAGGAGGTGTCTGTATAAAATGCCAAAGTCTCAGGTAGGTTTTGCAAACCTTAAGGGATGCTGGGGACGAGGTGGGGGGAGCCCTGGGGGTCCTTCTGCAATGCAGCTCCCATTGCAGCTCCAGCCCTTGGCAGCCACCCCACCCCCTACCCTCTCAGCTACTCATGGCTCCTGATATTTTCTTTTCTTTTCTTTTTTTTTTTTTTTTGAGACAGAGCCTCAAGCTGTCACCCTGGATAGAGTGCCCTGGCATCACAGCTCACCAATTCCTGGGCTCAAGTGAGTCTCTTGCCTCCGCCTCCCAAGTAGCTGGGACCACAGGCGCCCACCACAACACCCGGCCATTTTTTGGTTGCAGCCGTCATTGTTGTCTGGCAGGCCCTGGGGCTGGATTCGAACCCGCCAGCTCAGGTGTACGTGGCTGGCGCCTTAGCCCGCTGAGCCACAGGCACCGAGCCGGCTCCTGATATTTTCATGGTTCAAACACCAGAAAATATTTCACTTCGGCACTTGAGATCCGAATACATTTTCAAGGCCTTTTTCATTTAAGAAAAGGTTCAAATATTGTCCTTTTTGGAGGGGGTCCTCTTTAGCACAAGAAAGGCTGCAGGAAAATGTTAAGCAGCTTCTAGACCCACTGGGCAAAAGAGAGCGAGCGTTGCTTCTGCGGTCAGAATTTCCTCCCGTTTTCTTCGTGTCTCCCCCTTTCTCCTCACTGCTCTGATGCTTTGGATGAGCTTTTCTTTCCCCAACATTTTCTAAACCTTAACAGTGTGGAGTGGGGAGAGGCTGCTGTCTCCATGCTGCCAGCAGTTTTCTGATTCATCTTTGGGAGATAATTGCTTCCCTGTTACGGGAAAGAAAAATATGCTTCTGATGTGTTAGAAAGATCAGAAGTGAAGGTTAATGCCTCCTCGCGAGAGTCCACACTGCAAATACCTGAGCCTTGAACTTGGATGTGCTTAGTTTTCCAAAACCCCCAGCTGTCTCTGCACCACAGCAGTCCCTACACGTCCATTGCACTTTTACTGAGAGAGGGAAAGAGAAGCTTCCTAATAGCCTTTGGGAGGTTCCCAGATAGCAAAAAAACATAAAGTGTATGTCCAACCCTTACTTGTCTCCCTGGGGTGGGCTCTAGAGCTCTGTCTCTCCATCCACATCACAGAGCAGGTAAATATTAACAAGACTCTTTCGAATTGAAAACTGAGACCTAGACCTAGGCCGGGGTGGTGGCCTGTACCTGTAATCCCAACACTCTGGAAGGCCAAGGCAGGGTGAACTCATAGGTGCGAGACCAGCCTGAGCCAGAGAGAGACCTCATGTTTAAAAGTAGCCAGGGGTTGGGCGGCCTCTGTGGCTCATCGAGTAAAGTGCTGGCCCCGTATACCAAAGGTGGTGGGTTCAAACCTGGCCTCAGCTGAACTGCAAAAACAGAAAAATAGCAAGGCATTGTGGCAGGCGCCTGTCGTCCCAGCTACTCGGGAGACTGAGGCAAGAGAATCACCTAAGCCCAGGAGTTGGAGGTTGCTGTGAACTGTGTGATGCCGTGGCACTCTACTGAGGGCATTAAAGTAAGACTCTGTCTCTACAAAAAAAAAAAAAAAGTAGCCAAGGGTTGTGGCGGGCACCTGTAGTCCCAGCTACTCAGGAGGCTGAGACAAGAGAATCGCTTGAGCTCAAGAGTTTGAGGTTGCAATGATGCCACAGCACTCTACCAGGGTGACAAAAGTGAGACTCTGTCTCAAAAAAAAAAAAAAAAAAAAAAAAAGAAAAGAAAATATAGTCCTTTAGTTTAGTCCTTTACCTTTAGGGGCACCCCGAAAAGGGGACAATTGACCTATGGACTTTGGAATGATCAGAAGAATCTATATTTAAATATCAGTTAAGATAGCTTTGGGTGGGCAGCACCTGTGGCTCAAAGGAGTAAGGCACTGGCCTCATATGCCACAGGTGGCAAGTTCAAACCCAGCCCCTGCCAAAAACCACAAAAAGAAAAAAAAAAAAGATAGCTTTGGGCAAATTTTAGTGTTTTAACCAATTGCACCATACATCATTTATATAGTATATTTATATTATATACAATATTTTTTCCCATAACAAGTCCAGAGCTGATGCAGTTGGCTTATTTCTCATTCAGTCATTCCTAGTTTGTAGCTTTTGTCTCATGATCACAAAATGACTGCTTCAGCTCCAGACATCATATCCAGATTACAGGCCAGGAGAGTAGGAGGCAAAGGCAGGATGCATGCCATCTGTATTTCTTCTGCTTTATCAGAAAAACAATAGCTTCCCTGGGTGCCTGACACAATGATCTCCACTTACAGTCTTCGGCCAGACGTGGTGAGGTGGCTATCTCCACCTGCACAGAAAATAAGAATGTTTTACTGAGGTCACTGGAGTAATAATGAAACCAGAGTTTTGTCAGTAAAGAAGGTAGAATAGTATAGATTTCTAGCTGTGATCCTGTATAACTAACTGCTCATTGCTCTGGTTTTCTCTTCTGTAAAAGGGACATCAGATCATAATAGTGCCTACATCAGAGGGTTGTTATGAATTTTAAAAGAGTTCATTTTTTCAATGAGTTCATTTTTATGAAGCATGCAGAACATAGTTAGCACTATAAACATGTCTGTTAAATAATAAAGGGAAAAGTAGTCACTGGGTGGGCGGTTAGTAGGGCCTATTACTAAGCATGACTATTCTGCATGGTAATCTTTTACAGTAATAGCCCGTTATACTTTACGGCCTGGTATTAGCTGTACTTCAGGGGAAGGGCTGCTGCCTTTGGGTGGCAGGGACAAATGGTAGCAGCCTGGAAACGTGCTGTAAGTTGACCTGTAGAGATCAGGCCAGGGGCTAAGCGACTCAGCTCCTAAAAGTAACAATCACACAAATGGTGGTGGAGTTGTAGCTGAGACATGGCTGTATTTCCTAGCTTCTCTTGCAGCTAGTGTGGCCATGTGACCAAATTTGTCAATAGAGAGTGAGTAGAGATGAATAGGACAAAATCCTTGACCCTTAACCTTCCACTCCTTCCCCCAACCAATGGCAAGAACAACAATGGCTAAAGCTGCCAAGAAACCTGGATTCCTGAATGACTGCCTGGTACAAAGCCACCCACCGACCTGGAACGCCTAATCTGAGCTGTTATATAAAAAGAAAAAAAATGTCTATTTTGTTTGAGTTTTGGACTTTGGAACTCTTCTTTCTAGTCTTTGACCTCAACCAATAATAAATCAGTTTCATAAATTTTTTTTTTTTTTTTGTAGAGACAGAGTCTCACTTTCTCGCCCTTAGTAGAGTGCCATGGTGTCACACAGCTCACAGCAACCTGCAACTCCTGACTTAGGCGATTCTCTTGCCTCAGCCTCTCGAGTAGCTGGGACTATAAGCACCTGCCACAATGCCTGGCTATTTTTTTGTTGCATTTTGGCCGGGGCCAGGTTTGAACCCACCACCCTCATTATATGGGGCTAGCACTCTGCCCACTGAGCCACAGGCACTGCCCTAGTCTCATAATTTAAAAGTCCATTTTAAAATTTTGCTTACAATATGTATAAAATATTTCTGAAAGGATATTTAGGGCATTATAATATCATAGGCTACCTACAGAGAGGGAATTGAGAGCCTGGAGGATAGTGATGGGAAGGAGTCTTATTTTGACTCTATCCGTTTATATTGTTGAAATGTGAACTGTACGTGTACGAATGTAACACTCAAGAAATGCAAGCGAAGTAAATGAATTAATTTGAAGTTTTGCTCTTGCACCATTGCAGTTTGTTCAGATTCATTGCTGATTGGTACTCAGCCTGATCTTGTGTCTCTTACTTGCTGTTTGTGACAGGAAGGAGCAGGGGAGGGATGAAGCTGGCAGAGAGGCCCAGCATGGTGGACGCCTGCGAGGAAGGCCAGCCCTGCACTGCCCAGGGATGACAGCAACTGCACCCCTCACCTCCCCCTCACACCGAGTGTCTCCGCGTGAGGGAGGTAAGCCCCGCATGCAGATCAATGTCGTGTCCATTTCCCAAGCATCCTGTCTCCTGAGATGCTATCTTTTAATTTGAGGCAAAGAGAGTCATCCTGAATTGTTGGTTGGATGAGTAACATGACATTTTACAACCAACCAAAAGAAATTTCAGTTTTCATTCTTGTGATATGATTTGATTTTTCCTTCCTCCTTTACTGTATGTTGGGATACTTGATTTCTTATTTTCCTAATTCATGATTTCCAACCAAAGCCAAAAGAAAAGGGGCAATACCATATTTAGTAATTTTCTCCTGAAGCACAAAATGAGGGTTTTTTATTTAATATGGATTGAGGGAGGGCACTGTGTGATTGATAGGTGTTCAGCGCTTTCCTCAAATCTAATGAATATATGAAAGCATCATTTTATTCTTGTTTCCATACAATGGCTCCTTTTGTAAACCAACGCCCCCGAGAGAACGCCCACTCTGGAGTTACCCTGCTGGCGCTTTCCTCTCTTAGGCTTCCTGGAACTCAATTCCTTTCCCTACGAGAAAAGGTGGGGGTTTTTGTACACTAATAACAGAAAAAAATTCAGATAGCTTCAGAAACCACTCTTTACTGAGTTTTTTTGCAGTTTCAGCCGGGTCCGGGCTTGAACCCGCCACCCCCGGTATATGGGGCCAGCACTCTACTCCTTGAGCCACAGGCGCAGTAAAACTTTACTGTTTTGAAAGTTAGAAAGTCAAAGAACTGATGTGCTGTTGAATTGTCTCCATTGGTCCCTGGCTGACCGCCAGACTGAGACCTCTGTGTCCCCAGAGTCCACCCTTCTCGTTCTTCCCACAGCCCTCTGTGGGATTGATTGATCTTGGGCCACAGCTGGCCTGGATGCTGGTGATTCCACACAGCACCTGACTCATTCACGTCTCTCACGTGTCCCCTTGTCACAAAGTGTTTCCCCTTCAGCCAGAGGCTGCAAGTGCAGTTTGGGGGTTCACATCACTGCCAGCCCTATCGTACAGAATTCGGATCTATGGCACCGGTCTTAGAGGCAGAGCGCTGGTCTCAGCTGTCTTTACCATCGGGCTCAGTGCTGGGCACATAGTGGTTGTTTATGAATGTAAATAGCACTGAATATGTAGAGGGAATAAAGAAAGAACCCAAAGTTGGCGATTCTTCTCTGCCAAAAATGTGCTCTCTAACAGGGATCAGCACATTGGGGCAAGTTCAGCCACTGCCTGATTTTGCAAAGCCCAGGAGCAAACAATATTTTACATTGTCAAATGGTTGAAAAAAATCAAAAGAAGAAGAATATTTCACGACACATGAACATTATATAAAATTCAAATTTCAGTGTTCCTAAGAAAAGTTTTATTAGGGCTCAGTGCCCGTAGTACAGTGGTTACGGCGCCAGCCTCATACACCGAGGGTTCAGACCCAGCCCAGGCCTGCTAAACAACAATGACAACTGCGACAAAAAATAGGTGGGCCTTGTGGCGGGCGCCTGTGGTCCCAGCTACTTGGGAGGCTGAGGCAAGAGAATCACTTCAGCCCAAGAGCTTGAGGTTGCTGTGAGCTGTGACGCTACCACACTCTATTGAGGGTGACATAGTGAGACTCTCACTGAAAGAAAAAAAGTTTTATTGAAACATAACCACGGCTCGGTGCCTGTGGCTCAACGGGCTAAGGTGCCAGCCACGTACACCTGAGCTGGCAGGTTCGAATCCAGCCTGGGCCCGCCAAACAACAATGAAGGCTGCAACCAAAAAATGGCTAGGCGTTGTGGCAGGCACCTATAGTCCCAGCTACTTGGGAGGCAGAGGCAAGAGACTCGCTTGAGCCCAGGAATTGGAGGTTGCTATGAGCTGTGATGCCACAGCACTCTATCAAGGGTGACAGCTTAAGGCTCTGTCTCAAAAAAAAAAAAAGAAAAGAAACATAACCACATTCATTCATTTACATATTTATCTCTTGTAGCTTTTATACTGCTAGGGCAGAGCTGAATAGTT